>NQLW01000058.1:2276053-2301235 GCA_002312845.1 Kalanchoe fedtschenkoi
AGGAAGTATGATTGGCAGTGATACTGCTACCGATTACATAAGAGAGGCTAGCTGATGCATGACCCATGGCACTCAATTGCATTTTTAAGTACTATATAGAACTGTGAGTGCCAAGGAAGGAGCTACACAAAGCCAAGTTGCAAAATTTTGACCATAGAATGTTCCAAACTTATGATACAAATGGGTACGGAATAGGTTCGGATCGGGTGGCAAGATGTGGGGGTATACCTGTGAACATTTGGAGAGCACGACTAGCTATTGGGAGCTTTCTCAGTGGCTGTTTCCTCATTCTCTCTGCTGCCAAGGTATTTTAACTGTCTTTCTAACTGCATGTTCCTAAGCTTCTGTTTCTGCAATTCTTCCTTGATAGACCCAATGCTAATGGTGATGGGAAAATTTCAGGGTTTGAATTAAAAAGTAGCATAGAAAATAGGAACAGAAAATTTTGGTGTTGCCTACCTCTGCTGCAGTTGAGTCACTTGTGACATCAGCTCCTTCTCCCTAGTAGAAATAGATGACGGCTGCTGCCGACCAAAAATGCACAAGTTAACAGAAATCTACTAGTTGGCTAGTTGCAAATCTTTTTTTCTCTTCCAGCACAAACTTGAAGCAACTTTTATTTCTTCCAATTCCTTGTTGTAAGTTATATTATGAACAGTTTGCGTCCGTAAACATAAACGACATCTACATGTTAAAAACATCGAGCTTCATGAGAAACTTGTACCTGAGAAAGCTCACTGAACCCTGCTTCTGGATTTTCAGCATGCTTGGCTGAAGAAACATGTTTCGGGCAAATGAAAAATAAGAGAGGCAACGTGACACAAAGTATACTATGCAGCAAACAACAATCAAAATAGAGTAACCATTTCATGAAGCATTACCTGACATTTGTTCCACATACTTGCTCAGTTTAATTATCTCTTCCTGTTGAAATCAGCAAGACAGAGATTGTATTATTTTCAGCCGTGATATCAAAATCACAGCTGAATTGATAGGATTAGCACATGATTCTTGTCACATTTCTCAGAGTGTCGACCCACTCATACCTTTTGCGTTGCATTTAACTGCAGAAGGTGTAGCAATGACGAAGATACTGCGGCTGACAAAACGCTGGAATTGGTAGGACCGTTTGAACCACCACCGGATAAATTGGACGTGTTGGGGCCCTGAGAATCGAACAATTGCATTGTTAATTTTTCCTTTATCACAAATTAAGTTCTCCAGCTTGTCCCAAAGAAAACAAAGAGGTGTATATACATCAAGATTTGATTATAAGAACTAAATTATATTAAAAGTAGTAGGTATACCTTTAAGGCCACATCACCTGATGTGATTTTGAACCTTCCCTTATGCTGAACACCAGGCCCTTCAGTCGCATCGTCTGATGCATTAACGTGTGTATGTTCATCAATATGGGAAATGAAGGATATCTAAGAAAACTTCAATCCTAGTAATAATATACAATGAAATTACCAGCTGAGAGGCTATTCTTTTGTCGATTCAACAGTGGGCCACTGTAGTTTCTATCAGACTGAAATCTCGGCTGTGAATATTCCCTGGTACCATTAAATATTTTTCACAAATACAATTAAGATGCTACAATTTAAGATATAAATCAGAGGAGAACAAATGAGAATTATGTAGTTTGATGTTAGTGAAGTAAAGACAAAAGAAGCATTGTGTTTAGTTATTACTACACTTGACAGGTTGTCAATTACCTTTTGGTATTAACAGCCTTCTTTGGTGAAGGTACGTTCTGTTGTACTAGTGATCCACTGAAATACTTCTCAGGCTCCGCGACAGCAAGACGAGGTAATGAGCTAGTTCGACTGACTTTCACATCACTAACTTTCACATCCTGGTTCTCCTGTATTTGTTGCTTGCCTTCTGGCTGGACTGGATCTTCATTTGTAGAGGTTTCATGAAAATCATCCTTGCTAACATCGAAATACCCCCTACATGAAAGAAAACATCAACAAACTGATTGATTGAGTGTACAATTGTAAGACGAAGCTCTACTGCATTTGCTATTTAACAACAAAAGAGTGCACTTCCGAGGCTTTATGAAATCAGGCATCCAAAAGCTTGAAAGTCGTAAGATATTGCAGAACTTCCAAGCTTGAAAGTCAGTACCAAATTTGTCGAATAAACTGGAATTCAAACTTACTTAAGAGCCTCAAGAGGTTTGATCGGAAAAGAAGCAAGTGGATCCTCCATTTCATGAATCTCGTCGGTCCCCTCCTGAAAAAACACAGTTGACATCTTCACAAAAAGGTCGAATGTATTATTAGAGTACAAGAACTCGATAACTTCTTGGAATAAGAAGTGACACCTCATCAGATGGTACATCATTTAAGGGATTACTCCTTTCTGGAGACAAAGTTTCATCAGATAACTCGGTACTATAAAATTTCTCTTTCTGATATTTGTTGGATTCTGATTCTTCCACATTCGACAAGCTTTCACAATCCTCAATCTGCACGTAGAGAGTGATAAGTGATAACCACTGATGACTTGTTCACTAGAGTTCAGAAAAAAAGGATCCTTCGCGATTTCCATGAAATTTCAATGAGCTGAATCATGTTTCACCATGCACAAAACAGTTACTGGGCTGATTACCATGGCAGCCTGGTTCTTCAAATCTTCCAGATTGAAATTCCACGCGCTAATCCCTCGTATGTACACTTGCTGAAGCCATGAACAAATCTTTCAGTCAACTAGCTGTCATGAAATAATCAGAGCAAGCCAATCCATAATAAATAAGCAGTTATCAATAACACAATTCATTTGTTTATAAGATGTCCACTGAACTCTGAGAGGGAGTTTGATCAAAAAGTCAAATTAGACTACTAGTACAGCACATTGCAGGTTTCACTAAAACCTCAAGTTTCAAAGCCTAGTTTTGAAAACCGGTTACAAAGTTTTCAGAGTTTTTTTTTTCATCAGGGCAGAAATACCCCTGCAGCACCGGAGTAGACTTCATAACTCATACTCCCTCTGTCTTCTTTTACATGTCACTTAACCGAATTTTTTTGTCCACTTTTACTTGTCACTTAACAATTTTCAATGCATATTTAATGTCAACAACTACCTTAAAATCTCAAACATTAATCACTTCATTATCATATTCAATAAAAAATATATTCCCCACCAGTAATCATCTACCAATTTTACTTTTTGCACGAATTTTTTTATAAAAACATCAACCACCCATTCATTAAATTTGTTCAACCGCTAGCATTAACTTCACCTTAATCTACTCAAATTAACCTTAAACGACATGTAATAGGGGACGGAGGGAGTAGGATGCGAACTTGACTTTTCAACTATGTTTGACTCACCAAGTATCAAGTAGATGAGAACCTGGCTTTATATACACAACATTATTTGAAGCAAAAACCTATGTTATAAATATTTTGGCAATAACCTATGAAGTAAATAAATTGGTATTAGAATAACAAAGCTGGTACAGATATGTGAACACCACTCAATAGGCTGACTGCACACTTAATAGAATGCGAGCAACAAAGAAACATGATTTCAACCAATAATAACTAATTTTCTTTATTCGTGATCTTGCCAAATGTCAGCCCAACATAAAAAAAACTATGGTGCATCCTAGGTCATGCAGGATGAACACGTCCAATATTGTTTTATGGAGTTCCACCATAACACAGCACGCATTACCTGTGATAACTGCTCCTCATTCCCGTACTGATCTTTGTTCTGTGCAAGAAAATCTGACTCCTTTTGCTGATGGATAAGAAGGAAATCTCAGAGAACGCATAAGTTTTTATCTTATCTAACCAAGTCTAAGAGATAAGTGCTGAAGACCTTTAATGTTCTGAAGCGATCACCTAGTGGTGAAAGGCCCGCAAGAATCGTGCGAGCAAGGTATTCATTCGGGCGTGCTTGCTTAAAGAATTGGTGTTTCAATAGCTTCTCTGAAGTAGGGCGTTTCTTGGGATCTTTCACTAAGCAAATGGATACCAACTCTCTGAACGACTAAAAAAATAAAATTCTCATATGTTAGAATAGCTCATATAATCAAAAGAAAACTATAATTTAGTCGTTACACAAACCTTTGAAAATCTTTTATCTCTTTCATAGTCAAGCCCTGGGGGTGCATTTTGCAATGTCATCAGCAGTACCTGCAAGAGTATAAAAGTGGTGGGGTATGCCTGATAATTCAATACAACAAATCTTCTGCAATCAAAGAAGCCAATGTATCCAATGACCCCGCAAGTAAAATGGTATGTACCTTCATTGGGGGGTACTTTGAAAATGGAGCGTGCCCATGGGCAAGTTCAAGTGCTGTTATACCAAATGACCAGATGTCTGCTCTGTATGTAAATAAAGCGGTAACTTAAACAGCTTTTTCCCGTACAATATGATGCTAATTTTAGAACGTTAACTGTTAAAAGAAATTAGTAAGAGTATATTGAATGAAACCATTAACTCACTTAAAGTCATATCCATGCAACTGTTGCATAACCTCTGGAGCCATCCTGAGAAATATACAGAATTTAATTAGCCAACTGGTCTTGTCAAATAAAAAAGTAAAATCTTACAGTCACAAGACTGCTTCCACTGAGAGCATTGTGTACCAGCATGGAGTCCCAACAAAAGTGTTTCTGGATCTTTGTCTGTCACCGGTATCAAACATGGATGCTGAGACTCCGAAGTCTGTTAACTTGACTGCACCATCAGAATCAACTAGAATATTCCCAGCCTGAAATGATAATTAGCCTCAAAATGTAACTGGTAGCAAATTTATTCACTGGATGTTCAAAATCAACTTTAGTACCGTAAAAAAAGCAGACGAAGTGTTTAAACGGCGCCAATAGAACTTATGAAGATCATGATTCATATGGTCCTCGACAAAGCTAAATATTCTAAGGACTCATGCAGTAATAGTCACGCGCACATGCAACCACTACAATATCCCCATCCAGTGGATGTCTATCTTCTTCAGGATTGACATGCAGCAAATAGGGACCATTTTTATTTTTATACATTTACATTACAACTTGATGTTGGAGTTCATAAATGAACTGTTTTTTGAGGGAATGTAAACATAATCATACTGTACAAGCACAGTCCTTTTGTTCTGAAACTCACTGGCGTTAAAATCTAAAAATAGAATGAATTTAAAAGACATTTCTAGTATCAGCACCTTAATATCTCTGTGTATGAGGCCATGAGCATGAAGATAAGCAATAGCTTTGAGAGTCTCACGCAACAAAGTTGCAATAACAGGTTCTTCAAATCCATCTGGATAAGCAGATTTCATAATATGGAGACAAGATCCAGCAGCCATGTATGGCATCACAACCCAAAGACTATGATCAGTGGTGAAAGAGCAATGGGCCCGTAACAAATTCGGGTGATTAATCAAGGTCATCGTTAATACCTCTCGGCGGATCCTATCCTAGAAAAATACAAAGTGCATCGTCAGATGTAGATAGAATATTAAGCACTCTACCATTCAAAAGAGGAATGCGTACATCATATGTTTTCTTGTCTATCAAAAACATCAAACTCGAATAAGCAACAGAAATAGATAGATGAGAATTGACGTAAAAGTGATTGGTAAAAAAAGTGTGGTCAGACTCTACCAATCTTTTTAGTATTAAATGCAGCATTTTTGGAATTCTTGAAAGTAACCAGCTATGAAGGAAAACCATACCAGGTCATTGTTACATTTTTCCAGATCAAGGACCTTTATGGCAACTATCTCATTAAGCGGAACACATAGCGCCCGGTAAACTGTTGCGCTGACACCTTCACCAACCTCTTCATATAACTGATAAGCACTTGCATTGACAGGGAATTTTTTCTCTGGCTGCTCCATGATTAAATCTTACAGATCACAAAAGCTCACTTCACAATCTATTCTCCGAATTCCATAGAAGCATCATTTTTACTGAAATTAAGCGGTGTATGCTAGATTTCTTCCAATTGGGTGGCACCTTCCCTCTACCAGAGACACAATAATACCGGATCCTGAACCCAAAAACTATACACTTAAGTCCCAGTGCAGATGATATATCTGAGATACCGAGCGAGCCGGATCCCTACACAACAAATTTCTACCTTCAGTTTAGGAAACTTATCGATCCTTATAAAATGATTGACCTCAATCTCGACGGTCACTGCAGATAGTAACTATGCCCGCAATCTTACTGTCCTTTGTTCATATAACTACATAAATATCTCTCACAAGGATCGTTGTAGAAACTTGTTGGAGTTATGCTGACCTGCTAAGAGGAGAGAAGATTAATTTTAACGAATGGTCGAACAAGTAATGTTAATACTAAAAAAAAATCAAAACATAAATTAGTTGAAACAATCTTGTCAAAGAAATTACCATATTCTTTCAATATAACAGGCGCAGCCTAATTTCTTTTCAGTTTTGATAATAACCTTACTTAACATATCACTTTAGGAAATTACTAAAATATATGCTGCCACTGCAATAGCGATGTACGCTTCAGCGTAAACTCAATATCCTGGGATTTTGTGTTGTTCGTCAAATGAAATTGCTACCAAGTTACAAAATAGTTAATCTTTTGCTTTACCCGATTTTAATTAATGAATCTTTTTGTTTGCATTCTAATTTTCGGGGCTTTAATGATATACAGCCGGAGGATAATATACAAAAGGAACCGGTGTTATAGTAGTAGATTGTTATCTTATCAATCGAATCCAGCGGAAGTCTAACACTATCCCAAAATAACGACATCCTTAATTAAAAAATAACGACATAATCCAACATCTTTGTTATCTTATCAATCGAATCCAGCGGAAGTCTAACACTATCACAAAATAACAACATTTTCAAAAAGTGATCCTTAATTAAAAAATAACGACATAATCCAACATCTTCAGTGAACCCAACTAGATTACGAATAGATGAACATTGAAAGTACCAAGATTGGAGCTTCAACAAGGAACCCAATAAGGAATGACAACAAAACCGAACACTGTTTAAACTACAAATGAGATGCCACTCAATTTCACATATTCGCAGATAAAACAACAATGGTAACACCACATGACTTTAAGCTTTAATGAATTCAGTTTAAAAAAAAAAAATTCACCATTCCCATGAGCCTAATCTGATAAATTCAAGGCACAATGCAACTGCGGCATCATTCAACTAGCAAAATGAAACCCCAAATCAATCCCCTGAAACCAAACCGCGGCATCAATCATCAACATAATCAAGCTAAATCAACAACCAAACAAACCAATAGTTGCGAATTGGGAGAATGAATCGCGAACCCTAGAACCGCGAATCGGAACATGGAAACCATAAACAAATAAAAAAAACACAATTCCGGCACCACCAGAGCGGAAATCACCAGCTGAGTTAAACTGAGCGAGTCGCATAACACAGCAACATCATTCAATCCAAAATCAAAACAAGTCGAAATCTATCACCATCGTCATCGCCATCGTCAGGTAGGACATTCCCGAGAAGTTTCGGGATTGGGGAATTGGGTGGGGAGAGTACGAATCCGTACCTAGTGTGGTGGATGCACGTGCTCGGGTCAGAGAAATGGCGGCGATCGGCGAAAGGGGAGAAGAATCGCTACAGCCCCAAATTGGAGTGAGCGAACGAGAACGGAAAGGGAGAGCAGACCAGAGCCAGACAGATCGACGACCGCGACTGCGAGACTAAATGGGGTGGACTCGGGTCCACCCACACCCGTATTATCGGTAGGTGAATATCTCGCGCAACGCGATAAAATACGGCGGTATATTTCTTCAATTTTTCGTCTATCTCGTTTAGCTCCAAGCATCGGCCCAAAGCCTCTCGCTTTCGCTACTGAGTCAATGTTAAGCCTCATCTAAGCCCAATTATGAAAAGTGCTCGGCCCAAAAACCACAACCTAAATCTTGAAGGGGTCAAACAGATTAAACATTAAAGTAACGAATAAATAAAGACACTAATTACAAGTACTTATACTAGTAGCTTTTAAGCATGTGTCATCGATTAGCTTTTCATTTGATTACGTCATTAGCGAAGCGTAACTTTCCGTTTTTCCAAAGTGACGCGATACTATGTGCCATCTAGAACATTTATAATATAGATGCTTGAATTACCCCATTTTTTAATAACGTGGTCATAATTATGAAAATTTGTAAATTTTTTTCAAAAAAAAAAGTAATTTGGAATGTTTTGCAATTAAATACATTTTAGTCTGAAACCAATAAATTTTAAAGTAATTACAATTTGATCGTAATAGCATAACCTAACACAACCTAATTATATAAAAAAGTACTCTGTATTCGTTTACAACTCTGTAACTTTTCCTTCTGAGGGATTTTTATTTATTAAATTCTAACATTGCAAATAATTTTAAAATAATATAAATTTTATTTAAATAGATAAAATTTAAATTAAATATTTTTTTAACTCAAACCTAAGTGTCAAGTGTCAACATACATTAAGCATTATCATTATTGCTTAGTTAAATCAACCAATGTTGTCATAATCTTCTAGAGAGTTATTTTGCATTATCATTATTCTAAATCAGGTGATTCCGGTTTAATACGTGTCATTAAGATTAACCATGACCTCATCATATCTCCCATTTCTAGTTCAATAATACAAGTCATAATCTCAACAAACCATAATCTGCGCTACTTAAATTAAGTAGAATTGTAAAACACCCACACGTGAGCCTTGAGATTAAACCGTATTAAATATCGTCAACTTTGCATGACTTGATACATGTGATTCCACCAACACTAACCATAACCTCACATCGGAAAATTTTTAAAATATTCGGTGAGCATATTTTTTTTACAGTGGACACAATCAATTAAAAGGAGATATCACCTAAATATAATTAAGGGTTCAAAAACATGCCTTGAACTATCATTTATTTGCAAATTAAGTACCAAATTTTTTAATTCTTCAATTTCAATACCAAACTTTTTAATTCTTCAATTTCAGTACTATACACTTAATAAAACGAGAAAATTCATATAATAAAACAGATTTTTTGTCCGATATATCTATGCAAATTTTAAAACTCTAGCTAAAGAGTTGGTCTTACAAACTAATTCTCATATTTCATGTTAATTTATTCTTTCTATTAAGTGTATAGTACTGAAATTGTAGAATTAAAAAAGTTCGGTACTGAAATTGAAGAATTAAAAAGTCCGATACTTAATTTGAAAATTGATGATAGTTCATATTATATTTTTGTAGTTTATCCTATAATTAATTGTTCAAAATACATATGTAATATTTTTTTTGAATTATGAATTTGGAATTAATAATATTAAGAATAATAATTAGACGCAACGTATCCAAGATTTCTTATTGTATCTAAGACTTTAAAACCCTATCTAAGGATAGATTCCTGAGTTTTAATTTAATGAAGAGAAAATAGCTAGATGGAAAATAAAAAAAAGAAATGAGAGAAATAAAAGGAAACTTGTAAAGATAAGTAAAAATGAGTTTATAGAAGAGGGAAATTGAAAAAAAAATATAAAATAAAATATTAGAATGTATTTTTAGTAGGGAGCAGAGTAAAACAAAGGGTAAATCAAAATCCATCTATTAAAAGTAACATTAAATTAAAAAAATAAAAGATTAAAACTGACATTTTGCTATTTATAGCATAAATCTTTTATCTCCAAATTCCTGCAAATCGAAATATTTATGAATGAGAAGTTAACACTCTTTTGTTTTATACAAAATTTGAGGAAAATGAAATTGATGTCTTTAAAGATTCTATTTTTTTTTGCCATGTTTGGAATGGGAAAATAGAATAAAATTTCAAATAATTCACTTCAATTAACTTTAATTTTTCTTCTAATTTTTCATTCAATTTTTTTTCACAAACTTTCCCTTAAATGAAAATGAAATTATCTAACTTTTCCTCAAATTTTCCCCTCTAACTTTCTCTAAAACAAACACAACTTAAAGGAATTTGAAATAAAAATTATTGACTTTCAATCCTTTCATTTTTTTTAAAATCAAATTTCAAAATTACCTAATAAACTTTATTTAATTTAAGAAAAAATTTCATCTAACTTTTCTTAAACTGAACATTACATTTCATCAAATTTTCCCTCACACTTTTCTCTTCCACCTATTATTCCTGAACGAAACACAGCCTCCATAAAATCCTTCCATTGCTTTATTTCCGCTTCTAAAATCAACTTGAATGGATTATACTCATCACTTGTATTATGAAATACGTAATCAATTAAAAATTACGTGTGAAAAATTAAAATAATATGTGATGTTTAATAATTAATTATAAAAATTTAAACTTTTATATAATTAATCCAACTGACACATCACCTCTCGTTACTTAATCGATGATCCGGGAGACTCCCAAATGTCAAGTCTCCATAATATGTATAAAACGACGAGTAGTGCCCAAATCCTCTCCACAAAACCAAAAGTCAAACTAAAACCAAAAACCCCACACACACACTTTCTCGAAGCTCCCCCTCACACGCTTTTACTCCCCGTTTGTCAGCATCCAAATTTCCTATATATGATTAATTTTTCCATCATCTTCAAATAATAAAATATAAATTGATAAAATAATTTCCTCCCTATATAAAATCCCAGTTTCAAAACCTCCCCTTCATTTTTTATCCCCCACAAATTTTTCTGGCTTTGAAAATTGAGAAAAGAACAATCAAACGCGGAGGAGAAAAATGGAGGAAGAGATGAGAATCGAACTCACTTCGGGAAGCCCTAGCTTCGAGGAAGTGACGTCAGATTCACCGGATGATGATTTGCAGATCATCGGGTCGTCGGAGCCGATTTTGGGCGGCGAGAGTCCGATCGCCGGCATGACCGAAGCGAAGAAAAGCGAGCCGGGAGACGAGCGCGAGCATGAGGACAGCGACGACGATGATGACGACTTCGAGTTCACGTTCGAGGGAATCGATCGGGAATCGGACTGGTACGATCGGTCGGGGGAGATATTCCCGATCTTCGACCGGCGGCTGCTGTCGGAAGCGGAAGCGCGCGCGGTCGAGGCCGGCCATATGGAGGCGGCGCGGTCGGCGCTAGGGAACCTATTCGTGGTCGATGATCGGGACCACGACGCGGCGGCGGAGCTGGACGGGGCCGCGCCGGAGAGCTACTGCGTGTGGACGCCGGGGATCTCGCCGCGGGCGTCGCCGGCGCGGTGTAAGAAGAGCAGATCGACCGGGACGACGGCGGCGAGGCGGTGGGGAGTGAGCCTGCGGGAGCTGCTGATTCGGCGGAGCAGGAGTGACGGGAACGGGAGGGGGAAGTTCGTGCGGTTCGGATCGAGGAGGCGGACGTCGGAGAGCGGAGTCGAAACGGCGGCGGAGAAGGAGGCTGTGGGCGTGAAGAAGGCGGTGGTGAGGGGCGGAGGGGAGAAGCGGAGGGAGACGTATCTGCCGTACAAGCAGGCGATTGTGGGGTTCGGGTTTTTCCCGCGTGTGAATGGATTTGGCGGTGTGAATGGCAATCGGCCGCCATTTTGATTTTCTTTGATTTCGATTTTTTTTTTCTTTTTCTTTTTTTGTCATCATGCAAATACCGTTTAGAGATCTGACCAGTATATTTGTACGTGAGGGCCCGGCATGTGCCTGGTGTGACACCGCTTTCTATATGAATATTTTGTCCAAAATTAAAAGAAAATTATAAATAATAATTCAATATTACCGTGTCATTTATAGTTCCATCACGTGTCCGTAAATCTCACTAATCACAAAGCAACACATATCACGTTGAAAAATTAAAGTGACAGTGACGATTCGTTATTAATTTTAAAATATTTTTTATTTTTTAATGCGATACATGACAATTCATGAATGACGATATCCAATGACAGAGACTATATTTACCCAAAAATAACTAATATTTGATAATGTAGCTAAAGGAGAAATATGAATCGAGTAATATTGAATGAAAAATTAGAATGAATTTTAAATTTAATTTGAAGAGGATGACAACAAAGTGAAGGCCACACTATTGAACTTGGAGAGTCATATATGTAAGGGCAATGAATAAACTCAGTAGTCTATATTTATATGTACATACAGATTGGTATTGTGATCGCGGATGTGTAGCAGATGGTTAGATGAAGTTGAATTGGTTTTAGTTGAGTCTTTTTTTCTGTATGGATCATATTAGATTATATTTCATAAATTAAAATTAAAATTTGTAAATAATGGTTTAATATTCAATATCAACTAATTATCTTCCTTTCAATAATGCTTTTGGACATTCCGCCAATTAAATTCTACTCAACAATCTCTTTACTCGAAAAAATGTCACATGCCCTCTCGATCATTACTTCATTGTGTTATTCTTTGTGGCATGCGCCATATTAATGGGTACACGCTCTCCGTCTCTCTCCCATTCTATTACGGTTCGACTCACATCATTAATTGTTATGCGACTCTGTCTGACCAACTTAGATCATTATTACTTATGAAAGCCTCACTCACTCAGCGTCCCAGGTCGTCCTTCACAATTGAACGGTGTCTTTAGCTTTCAATACGTGTCACACATCTCACATAAAGTCATATATGTCTGAATTGAACAATTAGCTCTGATACAATGTCGAACTTGAGACTGATTCATATATTGGTTTGTATCTCATCATAACTCAAAAACATAATTTTATAAGTGATGGTTAAACAATTTAATATAGATTATCTTTCTATTTTTTTCAATAACCGATGTGGACATTTCATCAAATAAACTTTAACTCAAGAGGCTGAATTGAGTATGCAGTTATAATTTTGAGTATAAGGTCGTAAACGTTAAATGAAGTTTTTTTTTTATGATTTTAATATCTTTTGATGAACTATGAACTGAGTTTGATTATATTGGAATGATTTGGATTTGGTTTGGGCTGTACAAAATTAAAAATTGAATTTGTTTTACAAAGAAAAATTAAATTGGACAAAATTAAGAATAATTTTTTTTTACTGTGATTAAAAATATTTTGTATTATATTTGAGAGACAATTTTGCCCGAGAGTCCCACCAGTACTACGTATAATACATTAATGAAATGAACATGATTTTTTTAGTGGTACTTAGTTTAGCTATCACTAAATTCTTAGTTATAATTCAATTATGATTTGAATTATCAAACAAATGTAAAAAAAGTTAGACAAATTTTATAAAATAAAATTAGCATTGTACTCACAAATTAATATCACTAGAGTTAGACCTGTATACTAAAAACAATATGTTTTGACATTAAATTAAACAATATCATTTTGTTCATATAAGCAATATAATGTATTTTCATATTCAATTAATTCTAAAATTCAACAACCTTACAAAAAAAATTATATTTAATAAATCAAACCAGTTATTCAAATATCATACTCAATTAGTCTAACATAAACCTAATAAACATTGAAAAATGAGGATCTCAAAGGTTATTAGGTTAAATCTTGATAACTAATGACGTGTCTTAGCTGAAAGATGAACTCAGAGTCGAGAGAAATTCGACTCCCAAATGTCACGGCTGCGCTCGTCAGTTACAATGAGGACGTGCCATTCACGGCCCACGCATTCGGCCCATACAAATTCGACTCCCAAATAACTTCAGGCCCAAATAAACCGAGGCCCAAACAGTTACACATTAATTTTAGGGAAAAAATTCAAAATGAATTATGAACTACCACTTTACTGTACCTAATTGTTGTCAGAATTATCATGATTTTTAAAAAGAGTGCGATGAAAAAAAAATGGACTGATTTTCTAAAATAAAATTCACCATTACATTCCTAAACTAATATTATTATAAGACTTAGATTTGTATATAAAAATTATGTCGTTTGGTTATCAAAATAAATTATATCGTTTTGCACACATAAATAAAATAACGTATTTGATAACTAAACGACATAATTTTCACACACAAATCTAATTCTTGTAATAATATTAGTTTTGAAATGTAATGGTGAATTTTATTTTAGAAAATCAGTTCAATTTTTTTTATCTTCACTGCATCTTTTTTAGAAATTATGATAATTTTAACCGCAATTAAATAAACTGATTGTTGATGATTCTTTTAGAGATTTCCTCTTAATTTTATCAACAACTTCTCCTCAAAATCAATTAAAATCAAAATCAAATAAAAAATCTAAATCAAATGATGGCGTAAAAAACGACATTCACAAACGCCAAGGAGCAATCTGCCGCTTTCACCGTTTAAATATAAAAATCCAATCCCTTGACAATCACTCAAACCATGAGATCCAGATCCGACTCCGGACCCGATTCAGCGACCCGATTCCCATGGCGATGCCGATGGCGACTTCCTCCGCGCCGCACCTCGTCCGATTTGCGGCGCCGGTCAGAGTCGCCGCTGGCGTCCGATCGGGGTTTTGGGGACGGGAGGTGAGAGTGAGGAAGCGCGGAGTTCGTTTGGAACGTGCTGGCTGCACCGGTGGGGGTCGGAGCGGGAGTGGGAGGAGGTTGAGGAAGATGAGCGGTGGAGTATGGGCGATGGCCGGCACCGGCACCGGCTTCAAGATGAATTTGAATGAGTATATGGTGACGCTGGAGAAGCCGCTCGGAATTAGGTTTGCGCTTTCCGCCGCCGGCAAGATCTTCGTGCACGCTCTCAAGAAAGGGGTATGTATGTATGTGTGGTGTGTGTGAATTGATGCTGCGTGATGATGATGATGTCAGTTGATTGAATATGATATGCCAGATTTAGGAGCTGTCTAGTTTGTACTGCTGCTGAATTGATTGCAATACTTACGCCGAGTTAGTTTTTACATGTATGCAGGGAAATGGCGAGAAGTCCAGGATTATTATGGTGGGAGACACTTTGAAAAAGGCGAGTGAATCACCAGGTGGGAAGGTTGTGGAAGTCAAGGATCCAAGTGACATAGAGTATGTGCAATTGAATTGATAAATTTTATGTGAAGTTAGATGTCATGGTTGTTTCAACATTTCAATTGCGTGGACATGGAAGAGAACCTTCTTCTTTCTGTTTTCTGGTTTGGTTTTCCGCTTGACAGATGTGTGTTCTGCAGGAAAATGTTGAAGGAGAATTCAGGGTCATTCAGCTTGGTCTTGGAGAGGCCATTCACTCCATTCCCAATTCATGAGCTGTATCATGTGAGTAACTTGATCTGGATAGGATGTTTTGTAGTTTTTGCGAGCGGTGAAATTTTTATCTACAAGCAGCTGAGCGTAGCCTTTAGATCCTGATGGTGCGGAAATAAGTATATGTTGAACTGTTCGACCGTGGGTACAGGAAAACAGTCAGGACACTGTTGCCAGCTCCGTTGTGTCTGTATTTACTGAGGAAGTGTCAGGTGACGGCGAGTGGGCTCATGGGAATTTCCCGCTTGAGGAGTATGTTAAAGCTTTGGAGCGGGCAAAAGATGAGCTGTATTATAATCATTCTGCAGGAATGCAATACAGTAAGGTGAGATGTGCAACTTGACGCACTTTGAATTTTTGAGGCCCTGTTAGAGTATCAATGTTAAAAAAATAAACTTTTTTTCTTTCATCAAGACTTTCTATTTGCCATTGACTGTTGCAAATATAACTTAGGGTTTCTATTTTTCAGATCACAGAGCAAATGTATGTCGGGTCATGTATTCAAACAGAAGCTGATGTCGAAAAATTGGCAAATATTGTGGTATGAATTTTTATCATCTTTTACAAGCAAAACTGCTATTCTTATTTTTGTTTGCACATTTATGCTTCTATTATGCCCTGCATATTTCTTTGGTTTGATAGCTTTCCTTTTCTGTGTTTCTGTTGAAAACATTTTATTTCTTTACATTAACACGTGCCTCGGGTATTCTATGCATTTGGAGCATTAGTTTCCGAGATGTATGAAGTTTTTTTGATATTATGATCATCAGGGAGTCACTGCCGTAATAAATTTCCAAAGTGCAATTGAGGCAGAGAATTGGGGAATCAATTACAAACTAATCAATGAGTCATGCCAGAAGAATAATATCCTTATGATCAATTACCCTATAAGGTTAGTCATTGATGTGTTACGTTTTCAATCAACTTGTGCACTGGACTAGACCAATAATTGTATCGTTTTTGTAACGTTGTTGCCAGTCTGGTGATATTTCTTTATATTCCATCGGTAAAGTGACTTGTTATTATTTTTGCAGGGAGATAGATTCCTTTGACATGAGGAAGAAATTACCTTTCTGCGTGGGGCTCCTTTTGCGGTTGTTGAAGAAGAACTATCGTGTTTTTGTTACATGTACTACTGGTTTTGAGAGATCACCGGCTTGTGTCATTGCCTATCTGCATTGGATGACGGATACATCTCTCCATGGAGCATATAATTTCGTCACAAGTTTGCACTCATGCAGGCCTGACAGGTTTGCTGTTCTGTTTCTCTTTTAGTGTATATTAGTTTTATCTTTTACTTGCATATGTGAGTGCTATAAGTTTCTATGCAATTTCATTAAATGGAACTAAATACGAGTTAGGTCTGTACCCTCATGGTAGTTTTGATTTCAAATGACACTCAGTACGTAGAATTGACAGCTGGATGCAAAGTTCGAAAAGAATTTTGTGTTCTCCTCGTAGCTTGAGATGGTCATTAAATGCGATCTAAGTTTTCTTTTTAAGCATCAAAGATCCCCAAGCTCTTGTACATTGTCCTGTTTGCGGCATTAAATATTCGTCGAAACTCAGTTTTGGATCTCCATTATTTTTCTTGACATGGGATTTGAAGGCAGGGCTGCAATTGCTTGGGCGACATGGGATCTCATTGCAATGGTGGAGAAGGGTTCACATAATGGTCCCCCAACACACGCTGTTACATTTGTGTGGAACGGACAGGAGGTTACTCAGATATTATAACCCATGTTTCATGTTATAGTTTGAGCTTGCTACTGTTGAATGTCCATCAAATTACATGTAGAAGCATGTTTTGAGTATTTAAAATAAAGAGCTGATTAGGTTATTTCCAAAATTTAGGGGGAAGATGTGTATCTGGTGGGAGATTTTACTGGTAACTGGAAAGATCCTATAAAGGCAGTTCATAAAGGAGGACCAAGATATGAGGTCGATGTTAGACTTTCCCAAGGAAAGTAAGTGTTTTCATTTCTATAATTTTCTGATTCACAGGAAAAGCTTTTCAAGTTTTTATTTGGATGCATCTCCAGTTAATTAATATGGATATGATATGCCTTCGTACATTTCCGAATTTTGTGGGATTGGTTGGAGAAGAAAAATCCAATATGATTATCAGTTATGACCACACTGAAACTTACACCCCAGGTATTACTACAAGTTCATTACAAATGGCCAATGGAGACATTCAACGTCATCCCCAACCGAAAGAGATGACAGGGGAAATGTTAACAATGTCATTGTCATTGGTGACACTGCCAGCGTCCGGCCCTCCATTAATCAACCCAAGAAGGTCAGTATTCAATCCATTAACAAAAAGCTTAGGCAAACCAAGAAGGTCGCTAAACATAATGCATGGCTTCTTTTTGTATGCTCAAGGATGCCAACATTGTGAGGGTCATTGAGAGACCACTGACTGAAGATGAACGCTTTATGCTGGCAAAAGCAGCTCGATGCACAGCTTTCTCTGTATGCCCAATCAGGCTAGCTCCTAAGTGATTTTACACAATCAGCAGAGCAAGTGAGAATCAAATCTCATACCATCTGTGGAAGTCATCTTAATACTTACAGCACGATTTGCGAGGTAAAATTGCAACTCTATTAATTTGATTATTAGCTAATTAGTATTAATCTCTTATAAAGCATCGCAACTCTATTATGGTAAAACTTCCATTAACTGATTATCGGCAAATGCAATTTCAAAAACTGAAACGTGAATTGAAATCATCCTGGAGTCCCTAGTCATTTGTTAAAGATGGGCTTTTCGAAAATGCTCTGGCAATGCAAGGTGTCTACCATAATATTTAGCTTTTGGGGCAACCGGTCTTAGTCTCGAGGAGTGTTTCAATCACTTAATTTATGAATGGCATATCATATATACATCAGTGTTATATACTTTTGCGTCATCCCAATAAAGGAAGAAGCTATTTCTCAAAAATTCTCCTTTTTACTGAAGTTCATTGTCATCATGAAACTTTATCATGTTTTGTTGTGCCTAAAGGGGAATCAAGTAACGAAATCTGGCACTGGCAGTGGCGGTACCATTGGATGAACAGCGGGGACAACTGTCCACCCAAGTTTCGACCAAACGTTACTATTTTAAGGGAAAATAATATATTTTAAATTTTTGAACCTCCAATTAAGTCTAAAAATATGATCTCTTAATTTTGTACCCCAGTCAGCTTAAAAAAAAATTTATACCCTCAATTAAGCTTAAAAATATTATATTTTTTATTTTTGTACCTCATTCAGTTAATTATTTTTTTCATACTCCTTAATTAAAATTTCTAATTCCGCCACTGACTCGTGGCATGAAAAATCTCCAGACAAATGCAGCTGTATTTACTTAGAAACCAATCTTGACCCGAACTCTGATTATAGCTCTCTCTCTAACTCGCAGTAGATGCATTGCACGCATTTGATGAATGTAATTCTCTCTTCAATCATATTGTTGTGATTTAAAGCACGTATGAAAGTTGGTTCCCATCATTTTCACCTTTCATTACGCAGCCCTACATGTTTTCAAAATTGGGTTCATTCTGGTGTCACCTCACCTCCAGTTCACCATCCACAAAATGTTCACATTGCACCCACAGGACAAAGTCAGGCAACATCAGTTTCAGACCCTGCTCAAACCCCGGGTACGACATACTCAATTATTTCCTCTCAGCATCAACAGCTAGCAGCTACGGTTACAAATCTGCATCAAGTATTATAAATTCATAATCTGTACGCACAGCGCAGTATCGGCATCGGCTACCTAACTGGTGGTAGGGCAGATGTGAGATCTGTTTGCAGTCTTCTCTTAAACAATGTCAGCTCTCTCAGTACAAAACAAGCCTGAAGGCTTCATAAGGTGCACGGAATCGAACCCCATGTGTCTCTCCCCACATACCTCTATTGGCACACAACAGGAGGACAATGTGGATAAGAGAATTATTCTGTACTGGAATCAAACACATACAAACTAGAATCATACACTGTGGTTTCTCTCTCCAATTCAAGAGAAGTTCTTCTCTGAAAGAGAAATTGGTGCAGTGGTGGTGGTGGTGAGGGTCACTTCTCTAACTGAACAGGCTTCTGAAAACACCACCTACAAAGCATTGAATGATTTCTCTGGCTGCTTTCACACCCGTCAATTTCTGACGCCATTTGTACAAAAAGGAAGCATTCAACTGGGCACTCCCCACCACTAACTAGAGAGAGAATGGTGGCAGTTCTGCTGTGTGATTGTTTGCAGCTAGCACCATCTTCATCATCATCTCTTCCTGTCTCATCAGCCACATTTTGTCCAATGACGAACATATCTTCCAGGCCGACTCGTAATCACTGCTCAATTGTATGCAGCTTTTGAGTGCATCTCCCTACTTTCCTTCACCTCAAGATATCCCATCACTAGATGTACTTTCCATGCTTTTTTTCTCGATCATTCAGCCATTATTTGCATCTCATCTCATTACATTTTGAAGTCGACTGTTACTGCATCTCACAGCATTCTGCCATTGCAACTCACACTCGAACTTATTGTCTGAGGGGCAGAAAAAGAGTTGATTGGAATGACAGAGTTCTTCACTTACCATCAACAAGTCTGGTTTTCAAATCTCCATCATTAGAGAGTTGATTTTTTTTTTCCAAGACTAACTTTTTTTTAATAGCTTTATATCAAGAATGTCTTATCTTTTCATTTATTTGTGAGATTTTTTGATTTTTTTATTTTCGCTGATAACACAAGCAAGTTGTTTATCCCAATCTGCTACGCAGTGACAGAGCAATCAGCTGGTACTACCAGCGAATTACAATTTTCATAGATTTGTGTCTTCATCCATAGATCTGGACATCTGTGAAGCATGGAAACGTCGCTCAACACCTGTTTGCAATCAATTTCAGAAACAGGTACGGTAGAAACGGTAGGATATGGAAGGTTTGAGTGGCCAAGATATCAAAATTTTGTAACAAATACCTGTCAATCTGATTTTCCGTCATCAATGGTGAATTTTTTGATGATTGCAAATTTCAAATTCTGCGTATCTGAGTTGTAGATGATGTGTATTATCTTTGCTTTATCTATTTTTTTTTTGTAAAAAAAAAATTTTGACGATATAGATTATCATTTAGAACCGTAAATCCACTAGCCCGATTTTAGATTTGAGAAATTCGCTGGTAGCACCAGCGGATTGCCTAGTCACAACCAACGCGTCCGGCCATGTGTTGTGCCAACATTTTTCAAAACGTGACATGTTAAATCCATTGTTACTACCAGCGAAAATAAAAAAAAAGTAGAGTATTCTCACATACAAATAAAAAAATAAGACACTCTTGATATAAAACTATATATATAAAAAAAAAGTTAGTCTTAAAAAAAAAAAAATTCTGGGGAGCTCCCAAAAAAACCTGACCAAAGCAAAAGTGAAATAGCCGATGAGGAAACTGAAAACTTCAATCCTCTGTTCCATTCAAAGCTCTGTTCTAAAAGGCGGCCGCCTAGGCGCCCGATTAGTCTCTGGGCGTTTTAAAAACGCCCCGCCTAGCGCCTAATTATTTTATATATTTTATTTTTAAAATAAAATAAAATTTTATAGGTATAATTTTATAATTAATTATTAAATATATTATTAATATATATAACTCCGTCTAATCATCCGATTAATCCTTGTCTAGCGCCTTTTAGAACACTGATTCAAAGTGGTCATGGTTTGTCTACGTAGACCTAATAATGGTGTTCATTGAAAGATTCACATATCAGATATCCAAGTCTAATCAACCACATACATACATAGGATTGGTATATGAAAATACAATGGTCTCAGCATTATATGCAAGCCATCTTCTGTGCCGGGAATCAGACAAATAGTTTTTGATGCACAGTTTCTGAGAGATCGATCTCAGTTCGGAAAACTACAATAGACGAGATTCTCATTGTTTCACATACATATAAGGACATTACATTATTACTAAGCAACATTTCCAAGCAAAGTACTAATCAACTAAAACTAATCATATGGTTATATATGTCCATAGATATCATGGACAGTAATTAATCAGAGAAAAGTGAGCTCCAACCGAAATCAAACTGAAGAAACTCATCAGAAAACTGCACAAGGCTCTGGTAGCTACTCATCTGCATCTGCTGCTCCATTTGGTCCCTCCACGTTTGGCTGCTGCTAGCATAGTGTTGTGGTTGACCATCAGCCAAAAAGGCGTCTGCATTCTGCAGAGAAAATGACGCGTCAAGAAGCACATTGTTTACAGTGGTGAGGGCTGCAGCCGCGGTGGTTTCCTGCTCTGGGTTCTCAGTGGTGGATCCGGTATTGTTTCTGAGGGGGTCGAGTGAGACAAAGGCGCCGGCGGTCATTGTCTCCGAATCTTTGGAGCGCGCAGGTGACTTGGTGTCTGGATTCGGCGTGTAGGATTCAGTTCTTGGTCTTTTTGTAGACCCGTTTCGTTTGCTCAAATGGGTGTTCCAATAGTTTTTCACTTGGTTGTCGGTGCGGCCAGGCACTCTTCCAGCTATCAAGGACCACCTACAAAAAAAAACTCTTAATCACATCTTCACTGACAAAAGTAAAACGAATTTGACTTAAGAAGGCGGCCAAAGGCGCAAAACTAGCTGAACCAACCTGTTTCCGAGAAGCTTATGGAGTCGGATGATGAGGTCTTCCTCTTCCTCTGTAAAGTTGCCTCTCTTGACATTGGGACTCAAGTAGTTAACCCATCTTAGTCTGCAGCTCTTCCCACATCTCTTCAAGCCTGCGCAAAAGTAGGAAAATTTCATCTCACAGACGATCGATTCACAGATATGTAGCGTCTGTAAACTGAAACTGTCAGCTGACCTGTCTTTTTTGCTATGCGGTTCCACTGGCCTTTTCCATGGACCTCCACATACTCCATGAGGATCTTGTCCTCTTCGTCAGTCCACAAGCCTCGCCTATACTGATGGCTCACTCCTCCTCCTCCTTCCATTTCTTCCCCTCTCTTGCTTTGGTGGAGAGCGAAGACAAGAAGCTGAAGAAGACACTCCACTGAATGTGTGGTAACCACCACTAATGCAAGAGTGTAGGCATTATTATATACTCTCTCCGTCTTCTAATACATGTCGTTTAAGATTAATTTGAATAGATTAAGGTGAAATTAATGCTAGCGGTTGAACTTGTTGTTTTTTTACAAAAACATCAACCACCCACTGATTAAATTTGTTCAACCGTTAACATAGAATATATATTAGAGTGATGTTATATGGCTTGGCGCTGGCTAGTTGTGGAAGATCTTAAAACCACACATGTGGGCTTGTCTTCTAGTGAGTATTTAATGAGCCTTTTGTAAGATTGAATAGGTTAATGACGAGGTCATGATAGTGAGAAGGATAGAATATGATATACAACTGCCTTTTCCCCCCTACGGATTCCATTTCTTAATGGTGCACACTTGACTGGTAATTTCAAATTTCTTCTCAGGTAAAACCTGTCACTACACGGACGCTGTAATGCATGCTTGATGTTGCATCTTTAATCAGAAGATTATTTACATTCCATTAGAAAACTAAATTTCACTGTTTTTCAAAAGCCCGAATTCTAGCAAAGTCCCCGCATAGTGTCAGAATTAAAACATGGAAAAAAGAAAACAGACAAACATAAAAAGATGACAAAATACGAGTGGGGAAGTCTGAATTTTGTCATCTAACCATCATTTTCGAATACTATGCCCTTAAATTGTAATTTACCTCGAAAAGCGGCATAGAGCTGCCCAAAAATGGTTCCCATGCAGACTAAACCCCCATTAGCCTGAAATGCAGAAGCAAATTCTCAAGAGAAGTAAATTCCTAATTGAGAAATTGTGAGGCAGATACATAGGATTCAACAACTTCCTCCGGATGAAATGGCTGTCAAAGAAGAAAAACACCCGTCTGCCCTCCTTCATTATACAAACATGTAATTTATCAGTAGAAGGTAATCACACCAACTCATGCATATATGTATATGATTTATGGCTACCTTAGAATTCAAGGTTTATTTAAGACTTACAACAGATCAACTGAGTGATTTCCTTCTGTTCAATTATCCAAAGCTATGACTGCAGCTTCGTTAGTTCATTCCTTGCCAGTGCAACCTAGCAATGAGAGTGAGCTTAGTCTAACAGTTCTGGAACTTTAACCAACCCATTAGGGATTCTGTGGTCCATTTGCACGATGGATAGTTTAAGATATCTCATAACTCATATAATTTTTGATGCCAGTTATTGGAACCATATCTATGATCAATTATTAACTCACAGATAAGAGACTACTACAGCTAAGAACCACCTTAAGTCTGTGATGGATAGGTTCAGATTTCAGATCCTTAAAGCATTAATCCCACATGGTAATCAGTAAAATGTTAGAAAAACACAACTAGGTAATACAGTAAGTACTAACTAAGGTAGTCAGTGAGTCATAGAGAGTGACCTAATTCAAAGGCGGCAAGTTTCCCAAGAGCATCTGAAGCTTCTTATTATCCTGACTTCGCTCATATCTGTAAACAACGAGGAGAGTTGTATATAATTAACCAAAGTATTAGTCCAAGTACTTCAAATCAACCCCATATAATAAAGGGTGGTTAGTTAAGGGCATGAGCATCCCAAGACACACAGTAGGCATCATGTAAACATTGGGAAAATCGTCAAGCTTGTAGAAGAATTGAAACTTCTACTCATATAATAATAATGGGAGACATAAAGAGTAATTAATAGAGGAGTCAGTCACCATTTTTGATGGGTGCACCCAGAGGAAAAGATTCTGGTGGCGTTTGACTGGTAAGTTCACGGAGTTTCAAAAACAAGAAAACGGAAGACTTTTGTGTAACTTGCCTACCTAATTGTCAAACCTAGCTAATGCATACTTGTACTGCTAGCAGCAACAGTTGGAGCTGAAGCAACAAATAAAACAAGCAAACATAGATTATAAGAAAGAAGCAGAGGCTACAATAACTATTCAACAGTGTCAAATGCAGACATATTATCCCTCCGTCCTCTAATACATGTCGTTTAAGATTAATTTGAGTAGATTAAGGTGAAATAAATGCTAGCGGTTGAATAAATTTAATGAGTGGGTGGTTGATATTTTTTTAAAAAAAATCGTGCAAAAAGTAAAATTGATAGATTATTACTGGTGAGAAAGGGATATTCTATTGATTATGATAAAAAAGTGATTAATGTTTGACATTTTAAAGTAGTTGTTGATATTAAATACGCATTGAAAATTGTTAAGTGACAAGTAAAAATGGACAAAAAAATTCGGTTAAGTGACATGTAAAAGAAGACAGATGGAGTAAGCTTTAAAGAGCATTAGCACTCTTAGGTTTTGAAGTGGTGAGATGGAGGGCGATGGTACCTTAGTTAACCCAGCAGCCCCCAGGCTAAGGTTGTTGCCAGATCTACTTAATGAAGAAGACTCTAAAACTCAACTGAATTCGAACTGTCTAATGAGTAATGATAACATACAGATCAATCTGAAAAGGCTCCGATACTGTTTTATCCCAACTTAGTACCTGTAGCAAGAACAGCATATGATAATCCTATGTTGTTACAGCCTCTGTAACACCAGTGGGTTTTGAGTATTCATCGCGCAATACAGAGGGGATAGAAGTAACCATCTGTTACGACTTGTGTAACACTGAAGGGTGAATCAGATAACAGAGCCACCACCAATGATTTATGGCTGTCAGGAGGCAATTCAGTGATGTTGCCTTCCAAGGTTCGCATGCATACTCCCAAAGTATTTTGATACGGCCCACACATACTATGCAGTCTTGCTGACATGCAATAGAATGAAAATGATTAAGAGAAACATAGACATGAGAAAATACAGAGACCCACATACTCTCTGGAGCTGGAATCTCGTCGTAAATGTATCCAATATCCGCAATCAGTTTCAAAAAAAGTTTTTTCTGTTCATGGATTTAGACAAGCACAGTCCGTGTTAAGAAATTGAATGAGTGTTCTCTTTGAGATAAATAGACAGAATGCACTATGCAAGAATCTGCATGTGAGTAAAAAAGTGATATATATGCCTCCAAGGGGGGCCTCTGCTATTAGAACATGTCA
>NQLW01000058.1:2303153-2315986 GCA_002312845.1 Kalanchoe fedtschenkoi
TATACTTTCTGTCCAACAAGCAAATCTGCTGAGACACCAACCGGAATAGGCCTTAGTTTATTGTTCGGGGCATTAACTCGCAATACAGCAACATCCTTGTCTTGGTCGAACCCAACAACTTTAGCATCATATGTTGACTGATCAGAAAGAGTCACCCTGCATAGAAATAGCAGTCTCAACTACTAAAGGCGAGAAATTACCACAATGAGGAGAACAACAGACTCCTCATCATGCATCACAAAGGAAAAACCATGAAAAATAAATGCCCCAATAAGTTTAATATCTGTTTGAAGCTATCCATTGTTGCCTGCCCAAGAAAGAGTCAAAAACAACACTAAACCTGCTACCAATCATGTTTTGAATATCACCCTTATGCCATGTAGCTAGGCAAAATCCTCAACTAAGTGTGAACTACTGAACTTCATCAGCAGCAAAATTGTGCAAAACAATTTAAACAAATCAGTTGCAAAAAAGGCCCACTACAATGTAGCTTCAGCTTCAAATACACACTCCAGCAACCACTGGTCAAGTTAAGCATTTCCACATCAGGACTGCCAACAGCCAGATTGATTTCACAGCAAAAGATGCAAATTCCCCAACCTGAGATCAGAAGCGCCGCGAATGACATGATAGTTAGTCACAATATGCCCATTTTTATCCCACACGAAACCCGATCCAGATCCCTGCGGCACCTCCAGCACATCCAAGGTAAACGCATCCTGCCTAAATCAAAACAATAAAAAGATCATCAAAACAGAACACGATCGATATCCGACTACACCAGAAATCCGACTAATCGCGTACTTGACAGCTAAATTGGTGATGTACACAACGGACGGCGTGTTCGCCTGAAACAGTCGAACCGTGGCGAGCTCGTCCGGCTGCAGCTTCCGAGGCGTGGTGACGACGAAAGCCGACGCGTCGCGGACGTCGGCGACGAGAAGCGAGCAGGAGAGGGCGAGGGAAGCGCAGAGCGCGAGGGCGGAGGAGAAGAGGCTGCTCGGCTGATCAGCGGTGAGGACGCTGCTGACGATTAGAGGGCGGCGCGCGGAGGCGGAGATGATGGCTTTGGGAGCGGGAGAGCGGGAAAATCGGATGGAGGAAGTTGGTGGGAAGAGTGCGGAGACGACGACCGTAGCCATAACCGTCCAGTAGGAGAGAAGAAGAAAATGATGACGGATGACGCTGCTGCCTGCCTGCTCTAACAGTAAATGATTAAATTAAAAATATTAATATTAACCCTCCAATAAATTTAATAAATAAATATTTAATATATTTTTTCAATTTCATATAAAAATATAATGGGATGTGATATTATTAAGTAGTACGCATCTGTCGATTCGACGGCGTTGAGAGAATAGCGTTGAATGGAGAGAGCTTGTTGGAAGAGTGTGGTTGGAGATGTTATGTGAGTGGACATGAGATAAAATGAATTACGTGATCGAAAGCGTAAAAGATATTATTTTATTATTATATTAGATGTAGAAGTGGACTAGAGAGTGAAGTTGCAAAAATGATCTGCGAGATATTGTGGAAGGGTCTGAGTTGCCGTGGAAGATGGGAGAAGTTGCCCGAGATGACTTCGGATTGGAGCATGGGTCGCCCGATCGATGCCTTCAGCTTGGCGCTCTTTGTTTGGTGCTGACTGCTGAGTATTATAACTCAATTTGGATCAGCTCTCTGTAATGCCATCCGATGCCTAAGTCAGGTGACAATCTATTATCTTCATTATCTCCAGTTTAAATGTATTTATGATTGGGTGTGGAGCTCTTTATAAGTATAACAGCGGGATTTGAACTGGAAAAGGGTAGAATAAGATCCCGGTGTCTGATTGAATTTGGGCAAATGCATATGTGAGGGGGAGGGAATTGTTTTTGCGATATATATATATATTTCAAATTAGGGTAAACTACAAAAACATACCCCGAACTATCGTCCATTTTCAAATTAAGTACCGAACTTTTTAATTTTTCAATTTCAGTACCGAACTTTTTAATTCTTCAATTTCAGTACTATACACTTAAAAAAATGAGAAAATTTATATAAAAAAACATATATTGGATCCGATATGTTTATACAAGTTTCAAAATTCTAGCTAAAGAGTTAGACTTACAAACTAATTCTTATTTTTCATGTTAATTTCTTCTTTCTATTAAGTGTATAGTACTAAAATTGTAGAATAAAAAAGTTCGGTACTGAAATTGAAGAATTAAAAAGTTCGGTACTTAATTTGAACATTGGTGGTAGTTCATAGTATGTTTTTGTAATTTACCCTTCAAATTAATAATAAAGACTGAATAATTAAAATTAAATATTTAATCATCTCATGTAACACGTGTGATTATTTGTACAACTCTCAAGTGGGTAGCTCCATTATGTACAATATTGAGTGTAGGACATAGGGGTGTAAGGGTTTTGGGTTGTAATTTTTGGGTTGAGTTGGTTTTTGGGTTGTATAATTTGAATTCGGGTTGACCCAAATTGTAAAACACAACCCGAATTATAAATATATAAAAAATAAAAATAAAAAAATAAAATAAAATTTAAAATTTAAAAATTAAAAAAATATTTTTTATTTTTAAAAATTTGTAAAAAAATTATGAAAATTTTAAAAAAAAATTAAAATTTTTTTAATTCCTTTTTTATTTTTTTTGGATTTTTTTAATTTTTTAAATATTTAAATTCTTTATTAATAAAAATAAATGGGTTGACTCAAATTCAACCCGAACTAATAGTTTTGAATTTGGGTTGGGTTGGGTTGTTTTGAATTTGGGTTGGGTTTGGGTTGAGTTATTCTATTAAAAATGAATTTGGATTTTGAGAAACCCAACCCAAAATCAACTTTTGACCCATATTTACAACCCTTCTAGGACATACGGAGTAGTTATTACGTGTGGATTGAAAGTCAATTTAGTCATGCTTTCGGTTCATTGTTACAAACAATCAGTTTGACCAAAGGTTTAATATTTTTTATATTATATTAATTTTAAGTGAAAACTTCTAAAATTAACTATTGAACACATTTTTATATAGAGTACAATAATTAAGTATTAATTATGTAAATCGGTTTAGTACAAACTCGGTCCGATTTGAGGAATTTTATACTGAACAGACAAATTTGATACAGTTTAACACGATTTACTATACAATCCGTTGTACTCTTGTTTTATCTGATCCGATATTCGATTGAACCGGCCGATTCAGTTCGATTTTAATAATTTTGGTTTGAAATCGATGTTTCCACGTCGTCCACCCTAATATTTTATTTATTTTTGTATCCAAATGAGACAAAATCAGCTTACTGTGAATTGAACATAGGAAAGCTATAACTCAAGTAATTCGTATACCTTGTTTTCAACTCACCCAAAATAAACGCAGTTGGTGATTCCAACAACTTCACCCTCTTCGATTCTTAACCTGAAGAAGTTGAGACAAATCTGCTGCTAAAGAATCATCTGAAGAACCCTATAAATATTTTGAGAGTACAATAACAAGTAATACAAACTTCAAAACATCATTCGTCCGATTCAATCCGTTTTATTTGCATTATGATACATACATCCGAACTGGGCCTGAATTTGGTACAATATTCGGTCTGATCGGTTTGATATAATATTCGGTCTGATCAGTTGAACCAACCAAGTCAATCCAATTTTAATAACTATTATTGAAACTTATAATTATTATTTATGAAATACAATTCAGTCATTTACCGAAATTACGTTATTTCAACACTATTTCATTTTTTTAAATATTTTTAATTAGGACAAATCAAATAACTTATTCACTTTTAAACCTCTCCACAAAAACAAGCCCGGCCCTGGGGCAGGCGAGCCGGGCGACCGTCGGGGCCGAACCATATTCACAAAAACTATAATATTTTTGCATTTAGTAGGAATCGATTTTGTACTTCCCAAACGCAAGATTAATCCTTAATCTGTGGGGCCACTATATTCATATGTTTAAATCTAATTATGTATAATATATATTTTAATTAGGTTTTTAATGTATTAGTACCTTCTAACATCAAATTATAGATTATAATATTTTTAACATATATATATATGTATATATATATCTTTACATTAAATTAATAATTATATACTTCTTTGCATTAGTATAATGAACTTGATATACAAAAAATTTGAAAGAATAATTTATTTTATGTTTGTTAAAATAGTTAAACTTCTATTTAATGAAATTAGTTATATACAAAAGCTTCCAAGTTTTGATACAAAAATAATGTTCTTATTCTCATTGAAATTTTCTTTTACCTGTTGTTGCATTTCTCCGGAAAAGAGCATGTTAATTTCAATCTTCCATTCCTTTTAGATTCGATTTGAAATATTTAAACATTGAAAAATATATAATTTTAAACAAAGTTATGTTATAAGAGATTTTTCCCAAAAATAAGAAAAACAATACTGTAATATTGAAGATGCTGTTTTAACAGGAGAAAACTAAAAGAATGAGATAATAAATAAATTAGCTACAATATATTTTGAGATGGGAATAAAGCTCTGACAACATAGATTAATTTTTTATCTTTTAATGAAACAAAATTTAAAAATAAATTTTAATTTAGTTGTGTTTGCTGGGCTCTGTTTTGTTTTCAGAAAGGTAACGTTTGTCATGGTGATGAAGTGGCGCAAGGCCTAATTTTATTTATTCATTTATTATTCTTTTAAGCTAAAAGATGCTGAGATTTTCTTTACTATTACCTTTCTTTAAGTATAAAATATAGAGAAATTTTGAAACATCTATTCGATCATGGCCGATGTAAATATGAGTGACCCACTAAAAAATAATTATAATTATATTTTATATTGTGAAGTAAAAAAATAAAATTAACCCTCTCAAAATATGACTCATCTCAAATATAAAATATATCATATATATGTCTACATAATATCCTTCTTTAATGTTTGACCATTCTTAATACTTTTTCTGAATTCCCGTCTGATAATCTAATTGAAAGAATTTATTAGATCTGTTTTGGTTTATATATAATAAAATAAGCTAATCACAATGAGAAATTTTGTTAAAACGGCATATGCTATTAAATGACTAAATTATAATTATTAATGAACAAATATAGGTTTCAATCATTATTTTGCTTTGAATAATGTAGTTAGTATAATTTTACCATCCGTTAACTATATATTTTCAGTAGGTAGTTTTTATTTATGCGAATATTTTATATAGTGGGATTTACAAAACATACACTAAGTGTTTTAAAAAATAAAAAAAAATTGATTTAAGTTTATAATTTAAACGACGTCGTTCAATTGTACAATAAATAAGTAGTTCAGTGCATGAGTATAATTTATATTGTAATATTAATTAAAGCATTTAACGACAATCATCATTTAATAAATTAATTTAAAATTTATTGACATTTTTGTAAAAATTTTGAATAGTTCAAAACCATTTTAATTTTTCTTTCTAATTGAATAAATATTAGTATTGTGTGCCCAAGAATTTGCCCATACAAAAATTTGCACATTCCTCCAACTACAGTAACTAGGGCTGTTAATATATCGTTTCCTTTCACGGGGGTGAATTATAATATAACTATATTATTCAATTTTATATTTTTAAAACTATAAATTTAAACGATTTGTAGCGGTTCAGCAAATTAATTTCTTTGAATTTGGTCCAAATTCGAAAACCTAATAAAACGCATTTTTCCATATAACTCTTATTTGATAACGATTTGAATTCGTAATAAATCTATAAAAATTATAAAAAATAATATTTTATTTTTCGTTAAAAAATTATTTATGAAATAATGTATTAATCAATTTTTACCTTCAACTATCAATCAAGTAATGGAAAATAACAAATAAATACACATCAATTTTATTATTATTTCAATAATTCAGTTTTAGATTGATATAAACAATGTCATCGGTGGCGGCGGCCGAGTGACCAGGTGACAGTCAATCATTCTTACGGTATCCGGTTCAAATCTCATTAGTGGTTGAGAGCGTTATGTTTTTTTTTTTTAAAAAAAAAGATTGATAGAAACTTAAACTACTAAAATTGATAACGGCATTGTAATATTTGTTTTTCAGCTCGGTTTCGGTATGATAATCAAACCATTAACTATCAAAACCAAAATATTTTAAACATAACTGAAACAATTCATATTGATTTTCTATTTGGACCGAGGTCAGCCATAACAAAACCTAAGGCATAAGAAATAGTTTTCAAAACCGGAACGTATAATATGTCGGGCAGAATCGGGTTAACCGGCCGGTTTGATAAAAAATTGCTTTAACAGTCTTGAGTTTTTGCTGAACCGGTTTAGAAACTAACCAATAATTAAATGACACCTTATTTATGATCATTTATTACTGACAAAGATTCGAGCTCTTGATGGAAGAGATAGAAGACACGCATACTATCGCTACATCAATCATTTTGGGTGCATCTAGGGATTGTTTGAAACCGATCTCGTTTTCCACGTTTCATCAACACACTAATTCTCCCTGCGGAATAGTAAAAAACTATAGATTTATTTTTGTAAAAAATATATTTATTATATGCAAAAAAAACAATAATAAAAAAATTAATTTTTTTTTTCAGAAAATCCATGTTCATATATTCATCCATATTCATGAATTTGATATATATATATTCATCAATTAATATATATATTCATCAAGTTGAAACATATATTCATTAGTTTGATACATATTTCATCAATATAATACATATATTCCTCAATTTATACATTTGTTCATCAATTTGTTAAATACATTCATCAATTTAATATATATATTTATCAGATTATCATCAATATTCAACAGAAAAATTATAATATATAAATTTTATTAATTTAATTTTTTATTTCATATATACATGTAATTTTTGTTTTCTTTTTTTTGAATTTTCTACCGTTGAAATGGGTGGTGTTTAATCAGGGCCATCCAAACGTCGTAGTTTGAATCACTCATAAACGACGTCGTTTGGATAAAATGTCTCTCCAGTTAATACAGTAAATTAAGAAACCTGCGATATATACGCGGTAAAAGCGCACCACGCAATCGATATTTGATGCGATCAAGTAAGGACTTGTATCCAGTGATGCGCAACGAGTTTGTTGTGAGTTACTAAACTACGTCGTTTTATTATTATTAACTTAAGTACATGATTAACTTTCCCAAATGCTATTTGAGACTCGTGAAGCGGTTTTCATCCTCCATAGATCATCTCTTCATCGGTGAGTTTTTTGTCAATTTAACGTCCTTGCTTCGTTGTCTATCAAAACCACAACCCCGTTTCGTTTTTTTTCCATACTATCCTTTTCGCTCTTCAATAGAGCGAAAATATACTAGATTTTCGCTTAATCGGACCGCGCAAATACCACGTGTTCCACTTGTCTGAGTCACCTGCTGATGTGTTATTTTCGCTCTCCCGTTGAGCGAAAAGACAAGCCAATTTCGCTAAATTGAAAAGCGACAATATGTTTTCGCTATTGGGAAGAACGACAACCCATTTTCGCTGTTCACTTGACCGAAAATGGTAATTTCGTTGTTCAAAAGAACGAATTCACCATGGCACACAACGAAAGCACTTAAAGCACAACCGTGCATCCCGATTGAAAGAAGCAAAAGCGATCACAGAGAAGGGAAGGAGAGATTACGTCTTTGAACTAGAGGAGGCCGAGGTCGCCGAGGTAGGAGACGGTGAGGTAAGCGGACTCGATAGGGACGATGAGCTGCACGAGCTGCATCGGCTCCGACCTGAACAGATCCATCGGCGGGCAACATCCTCCGCCCATCAATGCCGAGAGAAATCAAATCACACAATTCGCGGTTGCGATTTCGGTTTCAGTTCAATCGTCGAGCCGACGACTAGATGGATAAATAATTGAATATCTCTTCCAGCTGCTGACAACGATTATCGGACTTTGAACGGGAGGGGAGCGGCTGCCGATTTTACATCGGCAATTTCGCTGTACCAGACAGCGACAAGAGCAAAAGAATTTTCGCTTTTCAATTTAGCGAAATTGGCTTGTCTTTTCGCTCAACGGGAGAGCGAAAATAACACATCAGCAGGTGACTCAGACAAGTGGAACACGTGGTATTTGCGCGGTCCGATTAAGCGAAAATCTAGTATATTTTCGCTCTATTGAAGAGCGAAAAGGGTAGTATGGAAAAAAAACGAAACGGGGTTGTGGTTTTGATAGACAACGAAGCAAGGACGTTAAATTGGCAAAAAACTCTCGGCCGTTTAGCTGGAAGTTTTCTCATCCAATCATCACGTCCTCCTCATCTACTATTTCTTTATAGATTCGCGACGCTGGGTTAGACCTGTTTGTTGAAACACTATACCTGTTCAACGAAATGCTGGAGAGATAATTAACTGTCAAAGCTTTGTGGGTGGTTGGGAATCGACGATGATGAGGTTCTTATGTAACGAGATTTTTAAGATTGAGATGTTCGGGTTGTACACAGAAGTAGTTGGGGTTGGGCTTTATTTCTTTACGGCAGCGGTATCCTTCTTCTATGTGAACAGAAGGTGCTGATGTCAAATTTTGATTAATTTTAGGTGGAAATTGAAGATTTTGGTAGTTAACGATTCAGATTGGGATTTTTGTGGGGGGGCTATGAGATACTGATGGAATTAAAGAGAACCAATTGTGTGGCGGGTGATAAATAAGTATTTACCATTTATAAAAAGATCCATCGAACGCCATTTTTATGAGAGGAACTGCAGAGTTGTAGCCCTAATTAATGAGAAAAAAAGAAATTAAAGAACATAAAACGGTCAAATCAATTCACTGCAGAGATGATAAGGTTTCCGCAGATGAAAAGCACAAGAAATTGGCCGAGAAGGTAATGATTGGAATGTTTGTTAGAGAAGGTTACAAAAATTTTGAAAAATTAATGATATGGTTAAGTAAAAAAAGTAAATCCACTACACCGTTTGGTTACTCGGTGCACACTCGCTGTGCACTACGGGATCTTAATCCATCAAGTAAAATCGAATCTAACTGGATGAAATTTGGCAGAAATTTTTGAGTGGGAGAATAATATATGAATTGTTCAAATGTCGTGTTGAAAAATCAAAATAATACGAAATATTTTATTATTAATTTAATTTTGTTTTTAATTTTATAACACAACCTGAGACAAATTCTTACCGACCAGTCCATTTAAGAATCATTCTAAAATTAGAATATAATGAAATCAACCAATAAGATTATGGAAGAAGCCTGTGTCAATAGCACGCGCCTTGCTCGCTTTGAAAACCACAAACTCTTCCATTTCCTCCACGGCCCGCGACGCGCTGCCGGGTCCCATTCGCCCGACTAAACTCCACAGCCTCACCCGCGCGACGCTGCGTAGGAGAGCCGCCTCCACATCCGCGTCGGCCTTCCTTTCAGATAGTTTCAGAAGCAGAGCCGGGTTGAGGCTCAGCACGAACTCCCGCCCGTCGTTTCTCGACTCAGCCGCCTCCACCAGCGACGACGACGTGTTCTGGCCCGACAGCCGCAGGGTGACGCCCCGCAGGCCGTTCGGCCCGGGGAGGGGCGTGTGGGTTTCGACGAAGCGGGTGGCGCGGATGAGGATGCGGGCGGCTTTGCCGTTAGACACGTACATGAGGTTGAACCTCTGAGCACCGGGTAGGGAACCATCGGCTTTGAGGACAGTGACGGCGACGCCTTTTGAGGATTCGATGGCTGCCCAGACGGACAGAAGACCGGTGAAGATGAGTAGAGCAAGCCCGCGGAAAGTAATGTCGGGGCGGCGGCGGCGGCGGTTTGAAAATGATTGGTGGGAGGTGGAGATCAGAGGGAGGAGAAGCTCTTGTTGGCTGGTCGCCATATATAATAACATCTGATTTCTTATGGCGATGAGAGTTTGTGGAGTGAGAGCTGAGAGGGGAGTGTTACGTTCTTTAAGCCGATGAGAAATGAGTGGGAGAAAAGTGTTGAGAGGTCATTTTGGTATGTTGGATGGCTGTCGATTTTCTATTTGTGTTTGATATTTTGAACATGTTTTTTAAGATAAAGTTTACCCTACAACATAAATGCACGTTTGGCTTGGTAGTGTTATCTATTGATATTAATAATATGAGTATTACTCAACTCATATCCGAGCACAGCATTATTAATAATTTTTTATTACTTTTTGTCATATATATTCATCAATTTAATATATATATATATATATTCATCAATTTAATACATATATTCATCGAATTGATACATGTGTTTATCAATTTAATACACATATTCGTTATATATATATATCATTAATTAATACATAAATTCATCAATCTTATACATATATATTTATCAAGTTAATATATATATTTATTAATTTTATACATATGTTCATCAATTTGATACATATGTATCTGATGAATATTGATGTTTAATGCTCATAACAAAGATATATATATACATCAAATTGACCTCAATATTTATAAAAAAAATACATATAATAAATAAATTTATTAATTTAATTTTATTTAATATATACCTGTTATTTTTTATAATTTTTTTTGAAGTTCATACTGTTCACATTGTGTATGTTTGACATAGTTTGAAAAACAACATAAAATAACACTGTTTTAGAGCGAATGTATTCATCTAGCGCACCCAATAATTTAGATATCTAGACTATCTAACTATGCTAGTTTCAATTGCAAATCTGTTAAATATATTGGGGGACTCTCCAAGTTTTCTACGCGGATGAAAAATCTAAAATGTTCTTACTCTTTGGAGAAAAGTACAAAATAGGGTATGTACTATTGTCCATTTAAAAATTACAGTCATAAATATCTGATTTTAAAATTTACGGTCCTTATGTCTCAGGGTTTAATTATAATTTTGAAAATCTGAATCACACCTAAAAGTTGAGTTAAGTCATAACAAAAAAATAATAAATTTGAAAATTAAATAATCGTGATCATTGTTTTTAAATGGATGATAGTACGTACTTTCATTTTGTATTTCTCATTTATAATTTGATTGGTAGGGGGATTTGTTAAATTGGAATAAATAATTTTTTGGTGCGATTGTGACTTTTAAAATTACAATTAAACCCCGCAACACAAAAGAACTATGAATTTTAAAATAAAATAGTTACGACCTTGATTTTTAAATGAGTGATAGTGCGTATCCCATTTTGTAGTTTCCCTACTTTTTATTCTGTATAAATTATTAAAGCAAAGATGTATTAGTCATTATAAATAAAATAACAATAGACCAGGGTAACTTAGTCTTTTTGAAATTATTCATTTACTTCATTTGCTTATTTCATCCTGGATAATGACAAATGTACTCATACTTTAAAAATTTGTATAAAATAAAAAGTATTGACATTTCAAACTTTTCACCCGCTAATGTAGAAAAGTTTTATTCTGCGACAAGAAGAATTTTTTTCCCTAAATATATACTCCCTCCGTCCTCTAATATATGTCGTTTAAGGTTAATTTGAGTAGATTAATGTGAAGTAAATGCTAGCGGTTGAACAAATTTAATGAGTGGGTGATTGGTGTTTTTTTAAAAAAATTCGTGCAAAAAGTAAAATTGATAGATTATTACTGGTGATGAACGATTTTTTTATTGATTATGATAAAGAAGTGATTAATGTTTGACGTTTTAAGGTAATTGATGATATTAAATATGCATTGAAAATTATTAAGTGACAAATAAAAATGGACAAATAAATCAGTTACGTGAAATGTAAAAGAGGAGAGTGAGAGAAGTATATCTTATATTTCAACTATTATTTTCAAAACGATTCGACCGGGATCGGAAGGCAACAAAACGTGGGCACATCACAAACCCCAATAATCGAACACGTACGTCCAACAACAACGTCGGTCACGAGACAAACTTAGATGATCATCACGAGATGATGTGCCCGCTCACCGGCCCATCCTCACTACCTTCTTATCCCAACAACAAGTGTACCAAACCAGCTCAGCTCTGGAGATACTACTAACTCGGGATAATGCTCATTTACGCACTCGGTTTCATCGCCGTCAGCCTGTCCGCGGCCGCCGGGAGCGGAGGAGAGTGTGGCTTTCGGGCCATATTCAATTTCGGAGACTCGAATTCCGACACCGGAGGGAGGTCTGCTGCGTTGCGCGAAATCGGATCGCCTAATGGCCAAACCTACTTCGGTTATCCTTCCGGAAGAGGCTGCGACGGCCGGCTCATTATCGACCTTATCGGTATTATTCTACCTTCAAATAATTTAGTTCATCCCCTTTAGGTTTTCTTCAAATTAAAATTATTAAAAATTTTCCATTTTTCTTTTTATTTCATTTTTTTGAACTCTCGAAATTTGATGAAAAAATGGACTCATTTTATAAGCAAAATTTATAGTCAGATATGTCCACGATAACTATGTTGTTTGGTCATGAAATTAAATTATATCAACTAGTTCATGTAAATCAAACACATTTTCATATTCAATTGTCTCCAATACTCAACAAATTTTAATAAGATTAATTGTATATAACGAATCAATTCAATTGAACGTAAAGAGTATCTTAAATTAGTTCAAATTTTTTTTATCACATTCTTTTCGACAATTCGGGTAGTTCGGACCGTAACTGAAAAAGTTACGGTACTTCATGTCCTGTTTTAGTGATTTTTCCTTTTTCTTTTATTTGGCTGAGAAGAACAAAAATTTATGAGAAAATTATTAAGACATTATTTTTTATAAAAAAATAAATGCATCTTATTTTTATTCTCTCAACTTTCTTTTAACTATACAAGATGTAACTTTTCAGCTTCTATTTGATTATGAGGAGTTAGATGAGAAATTACAAGCAAAGTTTTTTTTTTTTTTTTTGAAAAG
>NQLW01000058.1:2316014-2336320 GCA_002312845.1 Kalanchoe fedtschenkoi
AATAAAGTTAAGTTCTATTAAAAAGTAATTTTATGCTTTCCTACTCTAACCAAACATAAAATTAATAAATAAAATCCACACCAAATTCATTTTTCTTCATATGTAACTTTTACCAAACCAAACAAATCCTAAATGTCATTGTCTACCAAATTTCCTACATTATGTACCAAAAAGTATGATCAAGAAATTAATTAAGTCTACTTGAATTTGCTAGTAACGTTGGATCATATGACATTGAAATGTTTTGGTGGTGCAGCTGAGGAGCTGAAATTACCTCACCTGGATGCGTACCTGGACTCGCTCGGGACTAGCTTCCGGCACGGGGCGAACTTTGCGACTGGAGGGTCATCCGTCCGCGTGGGCGGATACAGTCCGTTCCATCTCAAGATTCAGACAAACCAGTTCCTCAGATTCAAAAACTACGTTACAAGAATCCACAATCACTTGAATCACACAGGTTTCACAATCAACATTTTTAATTTGATGCCTTTGATAAGTTCATATGCTTTCAACGTATTTGTGTAAATGTCTCACATTATCTGATAAATAAATAATTAATTTATATTGAATTGTAGAATCAATTTTTTTTTAAACTCACTTTTTTTTTCCGACAGGTTTGAGGAAGTCTCGAGTCGCCGAATACGTTCCGAGACTTGAAGACTTCTCGAAGGGCCTTTACACGATAGATATCGGACAGAACGACCTCGCTTACGGATTCGAGCACACCAACGAGACACTCGTCATCAAATCCTTGCCTAACATCCTCCATCAATATTCACAAGCCATACTAGTAAGCACAATTCAACCCCTGAAAAGGATAAAAATTTAAAACACGTCCTAAACTATAATCACTTTCTCAATTAATGAATTATCACAAAAAAATGTAAAAAAAAAACTAAACTTATTTTATAAAATAATATTCATATGCACTCATAAATTAATATTATTATAAAATTTAAAAGTCTGCGCTAAAACTACGTTATTTTGTCATCAAATTAAATAATATTATTTTGTTCATATAAATAAAATGTAATCCACAGCAAACTTAATATATTTAGTTATGCTTATTTCATAATTGTTGTGACACACTCTTCTAAACTGTTTTTTTTCTTTTTTTTTTTGTTGGATCAGACTCTGTACGAGGAGGGAGCGAGGTTTTTCTGGGTGCACAACACGGGGCCGATCGGATGCTTGCCATATAACGTCATATACGATCAGCACAAGCCGGGCAATCTAGACAGGTACGGCTGCGTCGGGACGCAGAACAAGGTGGCCCAAGAGTTCAACCGGCAGCTGAAAGCCAAACTGGCGCAGATAAGCGCAAAGCTTCCCCGTATTGTCTTCACCTACGTCGACGTCTACACCGCCAAATACAACCTCATCAAACACGCAAAGAAGCTAGGTGAGAAATGAGACATAATATACTTTTTAATTTTATCAATAGAAATTCAAACTCTGGATTGTGGGGACTGTCAAATATTTTTGTTGATATGACTTTGTGCAGGATTTGGTGATCCAATGAAATTCTGCTGCGGGAGCTACTATGTGCATCACATAAACTGTGGTGAAAAAACAACTATCAACGGAACGGTCTACCACGGAAATGCATGTAAGGATCCTTCGAAGCAGATCAGCTGGGACGGCATACATTACACCGAGTCCGCCAACAGGCTGATAGCAAGACGGATCGTCAGCGGGTCACTATCACATCCACCACGACCGATGTCAAAAGCGTGCCAGGCTCACAGGGAAGCTTGAATCAGCTGCTTGTCATTAGTAGAGGTAAAAAAGTTCCAGATGATAATGGGAATTGTAACAATTAATGAGATATCAAACTGAGGTGCGGATTTTTTTAGACTCCATGTATTGAAAGCGTGGTAATAGACATCCAATCTTGATTTCAGTACTGAGTTAAGGCAACTTGATCGTCAGCCTTCGCATACTGAATCTGCTGCTCGTTATGATACCTTGTTTTGTTTCTAACATGAAAAATCTGAGCTACTTTTCCGGTATGAAACCTCTGGATTTCAGCCTCACTTTCACAGACATGCAATGCCGCTAAGGGAGGTGCAGAGAAGATTCAAGACTTCTGGTGGGGCATGGGTTGGACCATGATCTGGCAATTGAGCACCCATCTTCACCAACATAAGATAACAACACTGAAAATCTATTTTAAAGTCTGAATTTTCTTTTTTTGAATCCAGAGAACCCTTCGAAGCAAAATAATTCCGAAGAGGGATGCAATCTCAGACCCCACCGCAGATACGTCCTGCCACTACAAACTCATCATATGAGCATGTAACTCCTAGGAGTTTGTATATGGTCCCAAGCTTGTGTTTGAGATGAATAAAACAGTGTTCTATACTACTACTAATACTGTTGAAGAGTCTAAGAATGTTAGACACTGACTGAGGCCATCTACTTTTGTGATATTATGTCAAAAATATTATGAGAGCACACGCAGTACCTGGATTGTCGAAGAAAACTATAGCTCGGAAGCTGAGAAAAAATCATGCGCCTCGTGATACTTGTCTAGGATGACGTTGTACAGAGGATGAATGGGTTCGAGAAGATTGGAGTAAGGGCCTCGTATAGCCCAGGGAAGAGGAGGGGAGTCCAGGCTCTTCGACCAGATATGCTGACAAACTGAGAGCCCGCTTAGACAATAACATGTGTGATAGAAGTCTCTGTGTTCGCGTGGTTTGTCTTTCAAGCCACCCTGTGGAACCTGCATCACCCAGCCACGTCATTCAGTAAACCACTCCAAAGCAAAGCTTAAGGAAATATGCAGAAGAATAAATTCTTTTTTTTTTTTTGGAAAATTAATTTGCAGAAGTATAAAGTTAATATGTTCTGAACAGGTATAAGTAGCCACCAGATGGCTAATTCTTTGAGAAGCTTTTTTAATGAATTCACAGATGATAAAATTAGCAATAAAAGTGAATCGTGATTCATGTTTAGCACTACCTGACAGCATAAGAGTATATAATCCTGCAAGACAGCACTTTGTAGAAGAGGTGGTATATCCATATTTCTTTCAAGGAACTCAGCACCAATGTCGGAAAGGCTCACTTTACTGCGGTCACTTGTTTGGCCTGTGATATGAGCAAACAGAAAAAATAAATAAAGAAGTAAGCTATCACAGGTAGAGAAGATTTTCAGGGGTTAATATTTAAATGCAATCTACCTTTTCCCTTGGGGTGGAAATGTTTATCAGCTTGACTTGATGTCCCTTCATGGTCAGGATCATCTTCTGAGAGATCAGGTGAATCAACACCTTCTGTGCTTATGCTGGTGTGCTCTTCGGTACCAATTCCAAGTTGTTCGTTCACCACCGATCCGAGTCTTTGTAGCAAGGGAAAAGCCCCACCCTACAACCAAATTGTTCTTACTTCATAATTTAGGAATTTTCAGATACGCTTAGAGAAGGTGCTGCCCGTGCTGGTTGAAAAATACCTGCCAAAAAGAGTAGCATCCATCTACCAATTTGTTCGTTCTTCCCTGAAAGCCACCCTCTACACCTTGGCGAAAGACCAGCCAGTCCTAATCAAGAAAATAATTTGTGATGGCATCACATACAGAAATTAAAATGAAAACATATTTCTCAACACAAGCCGTTAGCCATAGGACCATATACGTGATTCTGACTGAGAGAGAATGAAATAGATATAGCTAGCATCACGTTAAGTTTAATGTCTTTTCCAACTGGGACATTTTATATAAACATAGAAGGAAACCATATATCTATGTGGCCATCTAAAAACATAAATCTTTGTAAAACGACAACCATGTGTATCTTACAATGAATCTGGGTAAGTCTAGACGCTGAACCTCATTAATCAAAGCCAACGTAGCCAGCCCACAGAAGGAATACCTGGAGAATAAAGATATAAAGCAAGAGTGTGGATACGACAGCTGAATCATAGGACATACACCTGAGTCATGAAATGTCCCTGATTCTGATATGTAAATGAGTGTGAATGATCAAGATTCAACAGTTTGAAACTCAATTTTTGTTTTCAGGAATTATGCAAGTAGCAGTGCCAAACAAAGCGATAAGATTAGCTCTCCCAGCATAGAAGTCAGTTACTGTGAACATACCCACCATGAGCTTCAGCACCAGGTTCTCCTGCTATACCACCTTCATATGTCTGACAGCTGCAAGAAAAGTGATAGAAGTTCAATAATAGCTCAAAATGTACAAGTGACAATGAAACATGGCACTGTCAAATTCACACTCACCTTAAGACAAAATTCCCAACATCTTGCACCAGATCATCATCCATAATGTTTAAAACACTTGCAACCTGGTTATGAAAATAATTGATCAGGAAAAAGTCAAGCCAAAGGATCAAATACAAATATTCGTCGAAAGGCAGCTTGCTGTCGAGATGAATACAGATACCACAATATAGGCAACTGTACATAGAGAACACAAAATGCAAATAAATATTAAGTAACTTACAGATATAGCAGTATAGCACGCTCTTACATCTACTTCACCTCCATCATGCATACTAGAGGAAACAAGTATTGGAATTAGAATTAGGGTACACAATTCCACTAGAATTCAAGAACTTAGAGCAAACATGTCAGAACAAGCACAAAGAGCTCCAGCCATAAACACCAGTATACCTGAAGCCTCCACTAGCAACCTTCATGCGCAACAAGAACTTGTACAACTTCTCTCTGTGAAATTGCCGCTCATTTAATGATGAGAAAAGGGTGGGAAGAAAAGACAGGGTATAAACATACGGAGCCAAATAAAATAAATCATACTCTTAATGAAGACTGATTACCTATTGATTGATGACAGTGCTTTTTCACCCCCAATAGTAATAAGGGAGTTCACAGCAGCATAAGTTGTGGCGAGGTGGGGCAGCTGAAAGTAAATTATTACTGTTAATTAGCAAATGGCTAATTCATTGTTTTGAAATTGATAATTTAGAAAAGTTAACTTATCAAAGCTGACAGGAAACGTCAGGTTCACCCAAAGATAAGGATTTACAATGCTCATTTGGCTAGTTTCCATAATTAAGCAAAAAATGGATTATGATATAATCAGATTATTATTTCACTAAATTAAACCATTCACTTACCTGTCCTGGACCACCACCATATCCACCATTTTGATCCTACAAGCAACCACCAAAACAGAACAATAAGTATTCCGGCACTGAAAGAAAGGGAGAGACAAATAGAGCATTGTTTTTTTCCCTTCCTTATCCATAATGAGACCATTCGAACATTTCTTGCGTTGTAGTCCACTCAACGAAATTAATCAGTGAGTTAAAAACAGTTTTTAAAGAGCAACAAATCATACTGGTGGCTGCTGCCTCCACAAACCTGGCACCGACTGAGGAAGTCAATAGCATTATCTTCCAGATCAGCATCATCAATCGACTCTCCCAGCAGAGCCAAGGAATGAACAATCCAATAGCACAGCCATGGACGGCTATAATAAAAAGAAGCCAAGAAAATCAAATCCTCAAGATACCCATTAGGGGGTAATATTCAACATATCCACACAAAAAGCTAAAAACAGCATAACAACATTTCCACAGCCATCAATTGAACACAATAGGTCAACCTGCTAACCAGTAACTACTGGATTGACAGGCCGACATTCTAACAAAAACAAATGAAGATCAGATGAGCAAGAGAGGCACATACTTGGCATCCAAAGTGCAGAAGGATGCAGGGAGCTGCCTCAGACCTTTATTCAAATACTCAATGTGATTATCCCGTCGGAGCTTCAACCTGGCAAATGAAGAATACAAACCAGCCAACGTCAGCAAACCGGAACCCCTAATTACCAGAGAAATGAGCCGAAATTACTGGACACTGTGAAACCCTAGAAACGTACAGAGCATCCTGATCCTCGCGGGAGGAGCTGGAAAAAAACCGGTAGATTTGAAAGACATCGTTCTCAACCGCCCATTGCTTTCCCTGTGACTCCGTTATCTCCGGCATCGCCGACGAATGTTGCTCCGACTCCGCCATGTTCGAGCACTGCGACCTGCCCCTCTCTCTAGCTTCCAAATTTAATTTAATTTTCAATTTTTATATTTAATTATAATTTTTTTCTATTTTTAATTAGGAAAATACTAAACCTGCAGTTATCCACTGGCTTTAAGCAAATTTAACCTTCAAAATATATTAATACTGATGTAAGAAATTGAAGGATTAGTATTAATAATTTAAAGTATAAATTTTATTTTTGTGAATCAGGATTAATAATATTAGATGGTATTATTTAATTCAGTACTAATTATACCTTCTAATCATGTATTTGCTACTAATCGCACTCTTAGAAGGAAAAGGAATGTGTCATAAGGTTTAGAAAAAATATGCAAAAAATTAATAAATATTTTATATACTTTTAAATATTATACAGTTAATTTTAAAAGAAAATCCATTTACTTTTCATTTTCATTTTCCTCTAATTTTCACTAAACTAGGAAAAGTAGTGTAACTAGAAACTTATGATTCAAAACATAAGCCTTAGGTAGTGTACATGAGCGAACTTTGATGCGAAAAAGAAAAAAAAAATCAAAATAGATGTTCTGAAATTTTAAGGAAAAAGTTGTTTCTGAATTATTAACTAGTAGGTTATGTATTATTATTAAAAATTATAAAATCAATTATATAATATTATACATATAACTCTTAATTAAAGTCAATGTTTTAATTAATTTACTCTGATCTCATTTTAATAACAATGAAGAAAAGGGCAAACTCTTTATTTTCGGCTTCAAGAACGGGTCAGATTGAAAATAGAGGGAAGTGTAGTGGCCGGAATGCAAATATACAAACGTTTAATCTTTCATTTGGCGTCCGAGTGCGGTTCAAGTCAGTCAAACTCAAGTCTAACGGAACTGCACGCAACATGTTCGATGAAATTCCTGACCGAAAAGTTTGACGACAAACTTGCCTGAGGCACACAAAAATGAAGAGGTTTGCGATCCAAATTATGAATTTGAAACCCTACACATTTGGGGTAGAAATGCTTGTAGAAATGTCGAATCCACACTCAAAATCAATTGACAATGAGTGTGGGAGTCCAACTATATATAAGAATCAATCTTGAACTTCCATTGGGCGATGTGGGATAATACCACTATGCTCAACAATGCTGTAACGATTCTCGTCTTGGCTGGGGTTTATCAGTCCAACCAGGGACAGGTTTGAGTAAGGTTGCTTTTCTAACAATTTTTAGTCATTAGTGTAGATATATTGGATCAACGCTCAAAATTAATTGACAATGAGTAGTGACTTAACTATATATGAGGATCAATCTTTAGAGCTTCTATATATTAGGATAATATTACTATTCTCAAGAAGTGGACGATTCACGGGTATGTTTCGTGTTTTGAGATTTACTGGTTCCTTGCAATCCAATATGAATAACTACAAAATTTAACAACTAGGCTTGAATACGTAGCCTCAATAAGATCATCCTAAATGCTATTGGATTCAAAAATTCTCAATATGCAAATTTTATTGATGTTGGGCTGTGCATTTTCATACTCTTCTCAACTAGCTGTTACAGTTTTGACAGAAGCCTCTCCCTCTCCTTCTTCCACATCCACCTTCTTCTCCAGAAACCTTATTTTACAGTCACAGAAAAAGATCATGAAAAACACCCACTTGACAACATTTCCTGAGCAGACCAGGAAGACTTGCAATGCAGTGACAAGCACGGCCCTCATCTGATCTCCCTCATGGAACGCCACATAGGCGGTAGCCATTAGTCTCAGACTCACCTTCCAGACAAACAACATAGCCGACACAGCCTCCCCATGTCTTCGATTTCCTCTGCTGACATACGCCGAGACCCCTAACGCCACATAACCATGTTTCTCCTCCAAGATAGATGTCACCAGACCCAAGTTCCATAAGCTACGCCACTGTACATACTTATACAACAGAGCTATGAAAAGGAGGACATATATGGAACTCGGCCAGGTCAACCGCCCATCTGAACTGAGTAGATAAACCTGCGAGGCTATAGCGAGTAATCCCAGAAAGACCATCGACGCCATTAAGAGAACATAAATGGATGTGATCAGTGACCTCCTGAAGGCGCTGCGTCCGAAAGTCTCCTTCAAGTCAACGAGCTTCTCGTCTGAGTACATAGCTGATGCTGAACTGACGACCCCGACTGTGTTAACGAGATCAGGCAGATGTATGAGCGGCAGATACAGAAGGCCAAGCTGAAGGAAAGCTGGACCGTATTGTTCAATAAACTGTGCCATTTTCCTCGGTGGATCAATCTGCTGATAGAAGCGGATGCTTATGACGTCCCTGAATTCTAATTGCTCCTGCGACGGTGACATGAACTTGGCTGCGTCGATGAGTGTTTTCTGGAGCCAGAGCTCGTGAATGAGCATGCAGCAAAAGAGCGGCAGGGAGGTCATGAAGGAGAGGGCGACGAACTTCGGGGTCTTAAACAGGATTTTGAGGGCTTCCTTCAGCATCCCGGAGAATCCGAGCTTGTCTTTCGTCAGAATCTTGTTCCTCTCCATCTCGAGCAGGTCTAGGAATTTCCAACTGAAGTTGCTATAATTTGCCCTTTATAACACTTTTGCTGTTTCTCATACTGAATATTGATGTATGTAATTGCTGGGAAACTTCCATTGACAGATTGGATCTAAAAAAGGCTGTCTGAAGCTGCTGAAGGAGGAGGATGCAAATGTGAAGACCCCACGTGAAGATCAAGATTGAAATAATGGAGTTGTTGGAGTCTGCCCATTAAACCAATTGAATTGATTGTATTGACTAAAGGTTTGATTGTCTCAAATCAATTTATTCTTAATTAAGAATCATAACTTCTTACTAAAAGTCACTTATGATTAATGGACTCCAACCCATGACTGAATAAGAATAAACTTAAAGTGTCACACACAAGCAAGTATGAGATATTAAGTTGAATGTAAACCGAATAAGATTCGGTACGGATATGATTCGGTTCAACCCATGTCTGATTTGAATAAACCAACTGGGTTAATCTATGAGTTTGACCCATGGATGACCCACGACGTAGGCCCGGTAACTCAGCTGATGAGCTTGACCCGTAGGGCGAAGCCCGTAACTCACTATAAATAGAAGCCTAGGGTTTCTATTTGAAACATACAATTCCCGTTATACGATAAAGGAAACACTAGTAAGTGAGATTAGAGTTTTATCCGGAAGTGAGCTAGTACTCCAGCCAGACGTGGTATCCCGCACTTGTGTGTGGATACCGTTAGAGGTGCGTCACCTGCCGCACGAAGAAAACGAGACAACGAAACTAAGGATTTTGTGGCTTTCCGGATCCGGGCTTATGCGACGTGGTTCGTAAATTCAGATTGACATTTGTGTGGGTGATTCCTAACAGCAATTACTTGCTTGGACTAGGTCAAGTTGGGTTTGGATTATTATAAGCGCATTAGGTGTCCCATGATCCATCGGTGAGCTCATAGATTAACCCCATTGGGTCTCTGAATTGACCTTGATTAAGCTCTAACCACCCTTTAGAAGTTGGAAGCATTGCGTTTGAATATGTTTCTTTCACGGCATCATATAGTCAAACAGGAAGCAAAGAGGCCTATGTGAGGTTAGTTGAATATACTTTAAACTTGCCTGACTGACTTGACTGGAAGTGTGCTTGTTGGGGTGAGCTTATTATAGTCCCGCCCAAGTTAAATTTTAACTTAGACTTTCATCAGCGTTAGTAAAATGCACACTGTAGACTTAACGTCTAATGACTAGTCGTTTAGACACAAATTAATCAGAAGGATAATTGGACGGCCAGACGGAGTTACATGTGTTAATAATATATTTGATAATTAATATTATAAAAATACATAGTAAAAATGAATATATTTTTATGTAAATGAATTAAAATAACTAATCGGCAAAAAGCTAGAGGGGCGTTTCGAAACCACCTAGCGATTAATCGGCCGGCTAAGCGGCTAGACGAATGCCCTTTTAGATTCACTCATTATCATTTAATTTTTTATATTTTAATCTCGATTATTCTCACCGCTATTATTATCTTTTCTATATTTTTTTTAGGGATAAAACCCAAAAGGGGCCCTGAACTATCACCGTTTACCCAATTGCGGTCATAACTACCACGATTTCCAAAAAGGGTGCGATGAAAAAAAAAATTAAACTGATTTTCTAAAATAAAATTTACCATTACATTCCTAACCTAATATTATTACAAGACTTAGATTTGTGTGCAAAAATTACATCGTTTGGTTATCAAAATAAATTATACCATTTTGCGCACATAAAGAAAACGACATCTTTTGATAACCAAATGACGTAATTTTCGCACACAAATTTAAGTCTTATAATAATATTAGGTTTGTATTGTAATGGTAAATTTTAATTCAAAAAATCAGTTCAATTTTTTTTTCATTGCACCCTTTTTGGAAATCATGGTAGTTCTGACCGCAATTGGGTAAGCGGTGGTAGTTCAGGGCCCCTTTTGGGTTTTTCCCCTTTTTTTTATTTGTCATTTGGATTGTGTTTGGTTTATCGTAAAATTAAGAGGAAGGAAAATTAGATGAAATTTTTTTTAGCAAAACAAGGAGTGTTTGAGTTTTTTTTCCGTGAAGTTTTCATACATAACCAAACAAAAGAAAATGAGATTGATTTCATGAGGAATTTACTTCCCTTCGTATTTTTCTTTCTTTTTAATTTTCCCTCAACCAAACACACTATTAACTAACAATAATTTGTCAATTTTTACATGTCAATTTATAATTTTCACACACATTTATTACTGCCATCTACCATAAAAAAGTACGTAATTAATTACTTCAATATCATAATAAAGTAAGAAATTAATGACTTCATCAAAGTAAGAAAATTAATTATTTTCTCATTATAATCGATAAAAAATCCTTCCTCACGGATAATATTACACCACATTTTGCACGTAATTTTTTTAAAAAAATACATAAAATATATATCAATTTAATTTGGTCCACAACTATTACTTCTATATTCTTAAACCACTCAATTTAATGCCAAACAACCACTATGATTACAGAACGAAGGGAGTAAGTAACTAACTTCAAGAACTTGACCTCTCCGTGAAAATTTTATAAAAATTACGATTAAATTTCTTTCGAGCTATTTCTTTATTTTTTTCATTCTACAAAATAAAGGTTTTATTATTCAGAAAAAAATCTAAAAGACTTTGAACCATCTTCACTGTCTACATTATATTCCAAACCATCTTATTTGTCGAAAATGATAAAAGAAACATAATTCGAACTATTTTTCTTAAATAAAATTGACAATTACACTTTTAAAATAATATTATTGTAATAATTAGATCTGATAACTCTTTCACCTTATCATCAAATAAAAAAATATAATTTCATCCATATAAATAAAAAAATATTTTTTCAGACTCAGTCAACTTAATTAAATTGAATTTTGATGAGTCGGCGATTCAGAGCTGGGATAGGTTTGACCGGAGTTGACGGCGGGTATGTTTACCTTTTTACAAGCATTTGATGTTACAAAGTGACTGCGGGGATACATCTTCAGGACGAAGTGCAAATATAAAACAAGCAATGAGTTAAATACATAGCCACAAGACGACCTCTACGGGTCTGCGTGGCCAGTAACATCGTCCTCTTCCTCGCTTGATGCGCTCCGATCATCGCTGAGCTCCTCATCGCTGTTTTCTCCGGCAGCATCAGTCTTCTTTGCGTAACGCTCACAGTACTCTGAAGCATCGTTTCAAAGGAGAAGAAACTAAATGAGTTTTTAACTCGGCGTTATGAATAAAATCTCAAGAGAAAATATACAAATGTTTCATAATGATCGATTTTGAATGCAGACTGCTCACCTTTCACTTTCTGTTCGTACTGCTTCGGGTCTTTCATCATAAGCGACGCTGCGTCACCGTTCAGAGGGTCTGAAGGATTTGGGTACAGCAAGAGTTGCGGCAAGAATACCTCAAATACATTCAAAAGATCTGCAAGCCGAGCAGCGGTTATAACTTTAAGTATCATATAAAAACCACCGGAAAAATGTCACAAACATCACATACGAGGACGGAAATTCAAGCCTTAGATTTCTGATTTATACTTATGCGCGCTACTCCTTAAATGGTGAAGAACAATAAGTATTTGGCTGATAGTTACCGAACATAGGACTCCAAGATTGGTTGATAACATCCAAGCATACCGAACCAGATCTGCAATGGAAGAAAATCAACTTAAACAATACACATTCAAGCGACGAGAAGGAAGAAATAAAGTTTACATACATGCCAGACTGAAGGGCTTGTGATTGCAAATAAATAACCGAAACAAATTCGCATGTTTTATTTTTTTCCCGAACAAGTTCACATTCGTGATAGTTTACTGAAAATTAAACTCAAATCCGCTAAAAAGTAAAAGCATTGGTAAGTGGAGTCGAGCTTACAGCTCATCGACATTCGGATGATATATTTTGTTCATAAACCCAATAGAAGGAGATTTGTAAGGATACGCATCTGGCAGCTCCACGCGAATTTTCCAGACACCAACTTCATAGAGACCTGTAAGGATCCAAAGAGCTTTAACTAATCTACCCACCGACAAAAAAAAGGACGAACACTTTGTAGCGGAAACAACAATATCCGAAAAAAGAAAATGAATTACTTTCTTTTGGACCGTGAAATTCGACGTTGAACTCGTTGATCCCGTCATTAATCGTCTCCACAACGTAGTCGCTCATCATCCTACAAGAGACCAAGTGAAACTGGTGTAATGGAGATAAATAGCTAGCACCACTTAATCACCCCAACACTAGTTTTTTTATTAAATAATATTTACTTTATATATATAAATTCATTAAATAATTAAGGCGCACACTCCTTCCGTGCTATACTCCGGTGGATAATCTGTAATCTATGAGGTGTAAGATAAAGGTAGCGTGCAATGAGATCGATTAGCTGTTAGAATCTTAAAAGATGTATCAAGCGAAAACGTAGATAGAAGAAAAGATCAAGACTTACAATTTCATAACATCCATGTCTCTTCTCTTGCTAGGTGAAGACATCCCGTCAATTGAAAGTTACCGAATATCCTCTTCTATGAAATTAGACAAGAAATTAACGAGGCATAACCGCGTTCAAATCTCATTGATATTTGCAACCAATCAAATTCATGAGTGAAGCTACTGTTTCAGAATATGAATGCACTACCAAAAGATAAGACCCTTCGACTCTTATAACGCTCCTAAACTTAAAACTAGTCTCCTGGGGATCAAACACGCCATTAACGCTGACCTATTGGCCTTAACCAGACTGGAAAAGATAAGACTCTACGTACGACTCTTGTAACACTCCTAAACTTAAACTAGGCTCCCGGGGATTAAACACGCCATTAGCGCTGACATATTGGCCTCAACCAGACTGGAAAAGATAAGACTCTACGACTCTTGTAACGCTCCTAAACTTAAACTAGGCTCCCGGGGATTAAACACGCCATTAGCGCTGACATATTGGCCTCAACCAGACTGGAAAAGCAACAGTCACTTAGGCAGTAATGGCATAAAAATGTGAATCACATTCACAAACACCTCAGTAAAAATTCAGAGAGTTCAACCTTCGCGGCAAATGTAATCCATCCTTAACATGTGATGACTGTTTTGAACAGCCTTGCAGCATACCACATCGACCCAAAAACACACTTGTTCCGGAGTCCTAAAAACAGTCTAAACACAAGGAAAATTCGCTCCCAACAACAATCTCGACAAACAAATATCAAAAGACGCGAATTTTCCAACTTGTGCGAGCTTCTCATAGAAAGCAAAATGCCCAGATGCCCACCAGCCTTAATCTCAACAACTCTACCCAAGCCCTAAAACAGCTCCACTCAAATGATCACCCGATCACCACTCCAAAAATGCAACCCAACCCAGACACACTAAAAGCAAAACAACCCCCACTTCCCATCAGATCATCCATTTCAAAATACAAGCCCTAACCCTAACCCTAATCCTCTTCCAGAATCAACAATCCAATCAATGGTAAAGATGCAAAATTGAGCACATGGGCATTCACTAATCGATGATCAAACAACGGAACAGCAGATCGATGCGAGGGTTATGCATTGATGACGTGTGGGTACCTGAAACTGCTAGGGAGTTGCGCGCTTCGGATTTTATCAGAAACCCAGAAATGGAAAATGCAGAAAGGTATTATTAATATACGAAGAGTAAGAAGAAGAATAAGAGAAGGATGGAGAAGGGCAGAGTAGCGAGCGACGGAGCAGAACGTGGCGGGCGGTGCGCAGGCCAGGCCCATTTTCTAGACGAGCCCTGACGCACGCGCTTGCTCACACGAACCTCGCTAAAGCAATTTGTACATTTTTCTGGGCAGGTTTCTAAATTATAAATAGGTCAATTTTTAAGGACTCAATTGACAAGTGTTTTAATCCGATTAAAAAATTTGATGTTGCGTATGTTAGGATATTATAATAATTTTGATATTTCATAAAATAATTTTTTTCAAACATACAAAATAATGCATTTTAAATCTACTTTTTAAAAATCCATATCCAATTTTAAATACATTATAAACAAACAACATTAGATTTCTTTTCTTATCATCATTCAAATTAATAAATCTTCTTTCATGCTCCTCAAATAAGTGAATATTAACGTTCCTTACCAATTAAATCGATTTTTTTAATAAACAAAAAATTTAGTGCAATAACAAAATTGGGCATTCAAATTAACTGTTTCTTATTGCATATATGAAATAATCTTTTGGTTTTCTTTTATATGTCAATTATCTATTATATATATATATTTATTTATTTTTCATTTAACAAATTTCAATTTCAATGCAAATTGAATATTATCATCTTCATCATCAGTAAGAAATTAACTATTTTATCATCATAATTCATAAATGAATATTTATAACACCACATTTTACATTTAACAACTATTTAAAAAATACATTAAATACATATTTATCAAATTTGATCAACAACTAATATGAACATCTCATTAATCCATTTGAATGACTTGTACATTTAAACAGATCTGCTTGGAGTCAAATGCGGATCATTTGAATCCCATTAATCACTCCATTGAACAATTTGATGTCATTTCGCAGGAACCGAGACATGTTTGAGATACACATTGCTATGACATGACATGGCAACTTCAAGTATTGACGAGTTTTTGCGGGGCTTGGAATCGGTCAATCAAGTCAAGTCCTGCCTTATGAAGAGTACAATCCTCTTCTCGAGAGTTGATGTCTTAGTGTCTCAAAATTTCTCGCCGTAGTAATATGCAGTGCCAACTATTACCGTCATAGTGGCGCCTTGAACCACTACACGAGCGTGCATCAATTTCTGCTCAGGTTGAGAATTGTCTTGTCTAAAACTGATTAGCCTAGCAGTGAGAATTCCGATTGTCATCAATACACCTGAAAATTTAAATTAATTAGCGCTCAAGGCAAGGAGCATGTATCAAACAATTTTAGCATCAACCTTACTCATCTCAAAGGTTGAAGTATCGTTCACCAGACAAGAGGGTTGAGAGTCATATTCATGATAACCTAAAAATACCTTCCAACTTCTTTCTCTGTTCTTCCTTTTTTTTTCCTAAGAGAAACAACCTCAAACTAGTAGAGGACCGCTGTTTCGCTTCTTCATTATTGGGGATAGATAAGATAAGTCATCCAAACGATGTATCTAACCTGAATTTTAACATATACAACACAACATCAAAGTTGAAAGAATCACATACAAGCAACATGGAGTGGCAAATATGGGATTTTCTTCAAAACCGTCATTTATCTTTCGTTTTGACGTTTTCAATCATTTCTGTACCTGGACTTGTTTTTTTTTTCTATACTACTCTTTACATACTTCAGAACAGTGAAAATGATGTGTGCGCTTACCCTGTCACTTGCTTATGTTGTTGCCACATGACATTTTGCAAGTGGGAACCATGAAAAGACCGTAAATTTTTGTTGTTCAAAACTGCGAAAATGATTGTCATAATTGTAAACGTGATTTTTTTTTAAAATATGATTGTCAAAGTTATGAAATGCAAAACATTTTAAACAATGTCACGTCACTGAACAACGAAAATCTAACGCTTTTTGTCCTGCGAAATGATATGTGGGATTTCAGATTTTGACCTAAATTATCTTTAACCGTCCAGATTTTGACTCGCCGGCAATTTCACAGTTGGGTTAGGTTACTCCAGCCCAATAATGCGTCATAATGGGCCTAGCTCAGGAAACTCCGGCTCGTTACGACCTGGATGGCGTAAGTTGGGTTAGGCCCAATAGAAAACTTGATATCTAAAAGATTTGTTTTCCCGCCCTCTAACTTTTAATTTTGTTTCTATTCAATCATTTTTTTAATATCACTTATAGTTTATTTGAGGGAAATTGTGTTCACCAACTCTATTTTCTGCTAAAATAAAAAATAAAAAATTAGGGTTCATAATTGGTGATTGACAACATGGGAATGTTCTTGCTCAGTGGGAGACCTATTTACCATTAGTTACTAAAACAATGAAAGCAAATTAGTTATCAATGACACATCAGTCAAAATTGCCAACTACGCATCCCACTCAGTAAAAATAATTACACATTATTAAGACTAATTAGATACTTCGATTTTGTTCAGAAAAGTCACAGTTGGTATGTGTGATATTCTCCAAGTAGGGTAAAGAGGGTTGTTTGAAAAAAAATATTAAAATCATGTCGTTCATATTTAGGATTTTAGTAATTCAAAATTCTAAGTTTTCTTTTTATATTTTTAAATTTGTAGGTTTTTGAGTTTTGGATATTTATGTTTATAGGATATTTTAAAAACTTTTAAAATGACATCATTTAAAAATTCTACAAATTTAAAATCCTACAAATCCTAATACGTTAGTAATTTAAAATCTCAAAATTATAGAAATCTAAAAAATTCTAAAATATAAAATTTATAAAATTCATTCAAAACAGCATTTGTTTCACCCACTTGCTTATTAAACTTATAGGATCTAGTTCAGAATAGTAAGTCATATTACATCACGTGGAATTATGTCATATTAAAGTTTATAATCAATCTATTGGGGCACAGCAAAAAGCCTCAAGTAGGTATGGTCTATAATACATGCATTAGCTTGATCAAATTTCTACCTCAAAATAGAGGTCTTTTGTGCCTCAACTTACAGAGAAATTTTTGGATGGACTGTGTCTATCATGTGGCGGTGGACTTATCAATTGAGAGTCATCATGTGACGCGTTGAAAAATCAAAATTACACGTGACGATTTATCATTGATTTGAATTTTTTTTACTTTTCAATGCGCCACGTGGCGACTCTCCATTGGTGATGTCCACCTTCACGTTGTGGACACAATCTATTCAAGAATCTGTCCTTTCTTTGTTATTGCAATGGAATGAACTAAGTTAAACTAAATTACTCTAAATTAAATACTTCATAAATCTCAATAAAGAGTGAATGTTGGTTGTATCTAGTGAAAGGAATCTTAAATTTTTTGTAACACAAGAAGAATTGACTCATTGATTTGAACTGAACTTGATTCAGTTCAGACAGCTTCATCTATAATTGGGAGAACTAATCTTTAGGTAGTGTTCACGAGATTAATTTGAGAGAAATATTGAAAGAGAAGTGAGTAAAGATTTTAATTTAGATTGTCCCCGAATATTTTAAAAACAGATTTGGGGTGTTAGGAGGAATTCCATCTTCACTATTTTTCCTTCTGATATGGAATGGATGAATTCCGTATTGAAATACATTTTCATCTTTCTTTAATAATTAGTTTACCTTTCTAAAAATTAATTTCTAGATTTGTCTTTCTTCACATCTTCTTAAATATTTGATAAAATGTGTAACAACAGTTTTTATTTCATCTCTCGAATATATTTTTCAAATCATTTATCTCGGTAAAACATTGTTGAGCCTTCGTAATAAGATTCGCGTCATAATGCAGAACACTTCATTTGAATATGAAAGGAGGTTCATAACTTTCTAATGCAGAACCGTTTCATACAGATGAAGCGGTCTATATACATGTTAATTATCACGCTTCATAATGGGAAGCGTGATAATTGATATATATATATATATATAATTCAATATAATCAATTATAATGTTTTAGAGTGGGAAGCATGAAAATTTATATATATTAAAAATTATCATGCTTCTGATTCTAAATCGTGGTAATTGAATATCTTATACATATCAATTTTTTCCAAATTTGAAGCATGAATTGATTATATATGTTGCATATCTTATATATTAATCACCACATTTAAACTTTGAAGCGTGATGATTGATATTTTTATGAATTTCTTGACGAAGTTGTTCTGAAAGGTTTGTTTGACGAAATATTTATGAAATTAAAATGTATGATAATGTTGATGTGCATGAATTATTAGACAATTTTTTTAGTTTGTTTCAATAGAAGCTAATAGGCCTGCATTTATGAGTATGACAAGGTTCAAGTTTGGTGAAGATGATGATCTCTAAATTTAGTCGGACAGCTAGCCGCCGCTCGGACATGCATACAAAACTATAGTCGCTTATCCAATTGCGGTTAGAATTATCATGATTTCCAAAAAGAGTGTGATGAAAAAAATTAGACTGATTTATTAAAATAAAATTCACCATTACATTCCAAAACTAGTATTATTATAAAAATTAGATTTGTGTGTGAAAATAACTTTGTTTGATTATTAAAAGACGTCGTTTTCTTTATGTGCGTAAAACGATATAGTTTATTTTGATAACCAAATGACGTAATTTTTGTACGCAAATATAAGTTTTGTAGTAATATTAGTTTAAGAATGTAATGACAAATTTTATTTTAGAATATCAGTCCAATTTTCTTTTCATCGCACTTTTTTGAAAATCATGATAGTTCTGATCGTAATTAGATAAGTGACGATAGTTCAGATCCCTTTTGGATTTTATCCTAATTTTTTTTAAATTTATTTTGATGGGTCATGCACTCCTCTAGTCAGAGTGATTCTTAGGTGGACTGTGTCCACCACGTGGCGATGGACACCACTAATTGAGAGTCGTTACGTGACGCGTTGAAAAATCAAAATTAGATGTAACGATTTATCATTGGTTTGAAATTTTTTTAATTCTTTAACACGTGAGTGTCTGCGGACTGTGCGTCCTCCCAAAAATTTCTCCTCCAGTCATGACTTTCTTTCTGTCACACTCATCAAATCAACCTCTTAACTGCTTCAAGCTGTCACTGACTCTCCATTGAACTTGGGAACCCACTTGGTTTCCCAGCTATGGAGTAAGAACCTTCTTCCTCTCCTATATAAACCCTAAACCCTTCTACAACCTCCAACCACCTTAATCTCATTACTCATCTCTACCAGTAGCTGCCACTGGTTTAGCTAGTCTCTCTCTGATCTTCCATACCTGCAACTAATAATGGCTTTCAGGGCTGTTCTCTTCCTTCTTGCTTCCCTCCTCCTAGTCTCCACCAAGGTACTCAGCTCAACTGTCAACACCCTCCAGCTTAATATATACGTAACCATTAAGAACATTATATGATCTGAGAGTGGCAACAAGATCTAACCTCGACCAAACCCTGCTGCTGAAATCGCTCTTTTTATGTCTCTAGTTTAAGGTTAATAATTAACTGTCCGTGTTTGGTCGTCAGGGGATCGTCGACACAGTTCCTGCCGCAGCGGCTCCAGCCGAGGCGCCTGCTCCAGCTCCAATCCCAATCAAGACACCGCCAGCCGCCCAGACCCCGACTCCTGCGCCAGTCGTGAAGAAGCCTGCGCCAACTCCGACCCCGGCCGCGCCAAGGCCTCCAACCGTGGCCCCAAGGCCACGCATAAAGAGCTTAGCTGGTAACACACATAAGCTCCACATTCACATTGATAATATATTGTAATGAAAACCAGACACGACCCTGATCACAAGTGATTCAGATTGGTTCGATTACCGGTCTAATTATTCAATTATATGTTTAATTTTTTTTTTCAGATTGTCGTCCGCAATGCAACGAGAGATGCTCGTTGCACTCGCGGCCGAATGTGTGCGTGAGGGCTTGTAACACATGCTGCACCAGGTGCAGATGCGTGCCGCCGGGCACAGCCGGGAACAAGGAAGTCTGCGGCAAGTGCTACGCCGAGATGACCACCAAAGGAGGCAGAAGAAAATGTCCCTGAGCCGCAGCAACGCTCTTCACTTCAAGAAATGCACTACTTTACTTTCTTATGTATGTGTACGCGGTGTTATTTGGACCCATTATCATGTTTGTGGGCATATGTATGAATCAAAAGTCTT
>NQLW01000058.1:2342596-2358212 GCA_002312845.1 Kalanchoe fedtschenkoi
GAAAGTTAATCAATTTAATTAAATTAAGCTGAGCTTATTATAAATTTTTAAGATCAAAACTTAATTTGAATTAAACATTTAGAAATTTATTCAAATCTGAAGTTCGAAGTTGAAATACAGCACTATGCATATTAAACAATTTTTCCAGCTTTTGTCAATATTTGTAATTCAAATTATATAATATGGTCTCGTAATAAGAACTATTGTAATTATTAATTTACTTGAAATTATGATTTAAACATATATTTCATTCTCATGTGTTTATTAAAAACATGAGTGATGCAAGCATAATAAAAACAATAAGATAAGCATAATTAAAATAATAAGATAACAATAATAAAATGAGATAGTTGATTAGAATTTTATTGTCCAAATATTCATATGGAACGAGCCAATAAAAACATGTGGCAATTTGGACACCATATCTAACTTCCTGAAAGTGTCTTTTGCAGGTCCATTCATGAGAGACCTCGCCTCCAGAGCTCCCCTAAATATCGCCATATATACAATCTGGAAGAAAAGGAACAGAAGGATATTTAAGGGGGGAAACATCTAGCATGGACAAACTAAGGAAGGAGGCATTATGGGAAATGGATATGGCTCTATCCAAGATCAAAAGAATGAAGAAAACACAACAGAATATGGATTGGGCAGCCAGCAGAGGGATTACCCCAATGTTCTTGGTAAAAAAGAAGCCAAATGGACAAGATAACATAACTGAGTGAAAACATACTTAAGCTGCCAAAGTCAGAGTTATAAAATCAGCAAAAATCCTAAAATCTGATATTGCTCAGGAGTGTAATTAGTTTGCTTCTCTTATATTTCTTTTGCTGCGCTGCTGTAGTGGTCGGTCGTTAACTAGCAGGAACATTGTGTCGGCCTTGTGCCCGTTTTGTTGGAATTCGAGTTCCAAAGTGTACAGACAGGTTTTCTGAGTCCTTTGTACAGTTTTTTTTGAAGGAATACAATATACCTTTCCAAAAAAAAAGACGTGGTCACTACTCAAATATTGAAATTCTGATTTTTGGGTAGCAAAAGGCTCAAACAAACAATATTAACATGCGGCGTCCTGATTTATGGTTCCGGATGTTTCTAACGATTACTGTGTCGGCACACCGTGTTGAATTTTTGGGTCTGCTCATATTAAATTATATCTTTATTATGATTCAAAAATCTAGATTCTTGAGTCGTGGTTTATAGGTGTCAATGGATCCGGTCCAGACCCATTTGAAAGGACTCAAACTCAGACCCATTTCATTTGGATCCAGACCTAGATCCAGACCTAATAATTTAGTAAATTTTGGATCCAAACTCAAACCCATTATTTGAATCCATTAGATTCAAAATAAATTTTCTAAAACAAAACTATCAAATAAAATACATAAAAATCAGCTTATGAAAATAATAAATTATGAAAAATATATTTTTATATTCAAATTTATTTTAAACTGAAATTAATTTTTTAAAAATAATTAAACAATTTTTTTATTTTTTAGAATTTATTTTCTAATTTTAAAAAATATTTATTTTTTATAAAAATTTAATTTATTTCTGATCTGAATAAACTAATTATCAAAAAACCCAAAGAGATCAATTATAAAGATCTAAATGGGTAAATCTAATGGGTGCAAATGAGTCCAAGATCCGAATAGGTCCAAATGGGTAGACCTAGACCATAAAAAAGCGGGTTTGGGCAGGTTTGGATCTACACTATCCGATTGACAGCCCAGGTTATTCAGTAATCCAATATAAATTATTTTTTTTTCTCCTTACTATCTGAATGTATGACATTGCCTAATAAACTATACTCATTATGCGCAGCCTTTGTTTTCAAGAACTTTATAATGAATTTGGCCATTCTTGTTCTGAGTCGCTTCACATATCAATAAAAATTGCAGAATTAAGAAGCACGGCAACGCAGCGACGTATCATGCCGGCATGGGATGCCATGTCACCATGTTAAAATGTTTGCTTCGATCGTTGTCTAACAATCTCAAGGTTTTGAGTTCAAGCCCTGTTGATACCGTATTTACGTTTAAATACTCTGGAGGTGCATGTGAGTTGACCCGCAATGAGTATGAACTTCACTGGTCTACCACCATGATGATCATGCAATTTATCTTTGTTTTCGTTTATATACATGACAGCATCTATTGAAAAGTATTCATGTGGGCACGAATCTGGCTATCAAGCTCTATTTTTCTTTTAAAATATTATGTTTTGTAACACGATTTTACGGGAAAGTATCTAATTAATCTTAAATAATATCTGTTTTAAATTCTATATTTATGAATATAACTCCAATGGTTCATTTCTTAAGATATTTGGTTTGATAAAAATACATATTTTTGTATTGTCATATTTCTGAAACTCTCAATTGGGCGTGGATACTTTTAATAAATCTACATTAATTATAAGATTGACTAGCGATTAATTTTGAGTACAATTAAAAAGATGGCTAATGAGGTCAACCATACAATTAATAAATCTACATTAATTTGGGTAGTATGGAAACGTTAATTTCTCTGACGTTTCTTCGTATCAGAAATGTATGGAAATGGTATGAAATCGCTGAATTACATCAAATTTCATTATTTTTCCAAATGCTTAACAATATACTATCGACTCATTTTAGACTGAGTTTATTCTTACGCTGTCTATTTAGTTTTTTTTTTTTTGTGACAGTATAACCACTGGCAGACTTATGCTTTGGCTAGTGGGGTCATACGACCCGTTGAATTATATATATATTATTTTATTTTTTAAAAGTTCAAAAACGATTATATTTAATTTCTTAAAAATCAAAATGACCACATTGAATTTTTTACCCATATAAATTATTTAATATAAGCTAAGGTAATAAGGAGGAGCTAAACATTTCACCCACTTATGATTGACAAACAGAATCTTTTTGTCCTTATTTTTGTGTCTTATTTATAATTTCAGACTCAAACTGGCTTGAAAAATGCCTCCACTTAGGAATAGTATAAATAAAAATAGAAAGTATTTATGTCTAACTAAATGTGATTACACATCTCAAATTCATGCATATTTATTTTAAATATCTGTGTTACTATTACTAACACTAATTTATATAATTTGTATAATATAAATTTATTTTAATGACATAACTGACACATTATTCTTGACAGAAATATGATTCACACATTAACATGTATCAGAGAATATTTATAAATAATACTTCATCCGTCCTGATATAGTAAATGCTTAAGATTAAATTAAGAGATTAAGATGATATCAATATTAGCGGTTGAGCAAATTTAACAGATATGTGGTTGATATTTTTTAAAATTTTATGCAAAAAATAAAATTAATATATTATTACTAGTGATGAATAATTTTTTATTAAATTATAATAATAACCTCACATATGTTTGACATTTTAAGGTCATTGCTGATATTAAATATGAATTAAAAATTATTAATTGACAAATAGAAGTGTACAATAAATTTTGTTAAATGACAAATAAAAGATAACAATGAACAAGCCAATGTGTCATTGGCTCATCTTGGCAATGGATCCATGTGTTATTATGGTTGACCAAGTTTTAGATTTGTAATGATGTCTCTTTATTCATATTTAATTTTTTAAAAATATTTTTTCTTCTTCCCTAATCAATTCCATCATTATCATACATATTTGTCACTGAATTCTCGACCATGTGTTATTTAATTTAATTTACGTTGATATTTATGTTCTATTCTAATCTCTTGTAGAAAAATAAAAGATAAATGATTAATTTTCCTTTTAAAGTTTGTGCTGAGACACATCTCACAGTCTAAAACTCATATATAAATAACGCAGTTTCATCTTCTGTCTTCAAGCCAAAAACAACCTCTACATTCCAATGGCTGCCTTTTCCTCCTCCAAGACTCTCTTCAGCCTTCTCTGCATTGTTCTTCTTATTTTCACATGTAAATTTTCTTTTTTTTTTCTTTCTTATTTTTGATAACTTACACATAGAAATAATCAGTGTTGAATATATATTTCTTGATTGATATATTTGCCGTCAACTTAAAAAATGCAGGTGAAACAAATGTGAACGGCGATTCACAAGTTTGCAAAGCACCTTGCGACGGTGGCGACGCTAAGTGCGTCATAACCTGCAAGAACTTCGGATTCGTCCTTGGAGGGAAATGCACGACACCTAACGAATTCGGCCATAGCGAATGCTGCTGCATTATTGATGAATGAAGTTTGAGTGTTTAGATGAGCTTAGTTTTCTTTGTGACGTCAATTTTTCGATCAAATTAATAAAGCAAATCTTGCTTCGGTCCTAAGAAATTTTTCATGATTCATAGAGTTGAAGCCTCTCAATTTTTTATCACTTTATTTGTTTTATGTTGTTTTTCTACCTTTTATAGATTTTTAGATCTCATTATCTGATGGTGCAACTGACATTAATATTTTTTAGGCTTTTTATTTAATACAGTCACGGACAAAAACGATATAGTTTTGCCTTCAAAATGACATAATTTTTAATTTTAGTAAGTTATTTTGCTGACTTAAGAGTTCAACTATCAACACATAACCGTAGACATGTTGCTTACGTCATGTTCAGTTACTGCTTTTGACTTGACTTCTCAAAATTGAAGTCCTGTTTTTTTGTTGGAATTAAGTTTTGATTAGCAAAATCAAATATAATCAGGTAAAATGACATAATTCGTTTTCTAAATGATCAATTTCCCATTATCATGTCTTCATAAGTGAATTGTTTATTTTAGTAAAACTAAAATATAATTTTCAACATAAAACTATGTCGTTTTAAAGATAAAACTTCTGTAATTTGTGTCACGATATTTGATTTGGGTGTATCGGATCAAAGTCTTTTTTTCAATAGTTTCATTTATGTCTTTTATTTTTTTATCACGCAAATAAATACTGAATTTAATCAAATATAACTACCACACTCTCTAAGTTCAATTTTAATATGTTGTTTATGACTTTTATTTATGTATTTTTGAGACACTAAATTAATAGCTAATAAATAAAAAGAAAAACAAAAAGTTAGGGTTTTATTTTCTATCTATCTCTCTTTATATTTATTTAAACGGAATTTAAGCGCTCATAATATTCCCAAAAATCTTTGTTTTTTAAGTATCTTAATAGACAATGATTTATTATTATAAAATTAAATTATAATTTTACCACATAAAAATAAAATTTATAATCATGTTATAAAAATATTATTTATTTATGAAGTGTGTAATATCATGATTGAAGAAACTAGTTGCGGTCGGCATTGATGTAATTATGATTAAAGCACAATCTGGACAGAGTTGATTTCAGAAAAATATGAAAAAGATAATTATAATAATCACATATGTATCACATCTGAATGATTCAAATATAAAATTGGTAACAAATCATTCAGACTTTCCAAACATTCATTAAGAGAAAAGAATAAGTACTCAGTTCACTGAATGCTTAACATAATAAGAGACAACTTCTTAATAGAGCCCAATAAGTGTAAAAAATAATGGCACGAAGTATACAGATTCGCAATTTCAGAAATTCTGTGAGGCGAATGGAATTTAGAGACACTTCACAGTGCGTAAGACACCACAGCAGAATGATGTTGCCGAAAGATTGAACAGGACTTTGACTGAAAGGGCGAGATGCTTGAGATTGAATGCATGACTCCCTAAAAGCTTTTAGGCAGAGGGTGTGAATATGGCATGCTACGTCATCAATAGATCACCACGAGCATCATTGGGAGGAAAAGTTGCAGAAGAGGTATGAACAGGTAAACCTGTTAGTTTTGATCACTTAAGGATTTTTGGTTGTCCTGCTTATGTGCATGTACCTGGTGATGAGAGATCAAAGCTTGATGCAAAATCCAAGAGTGCATCTTTTTGGGATATAAGAAAGGTATCAAGGGATACAAGTTTTGGGATCCGGTAGCAAAGAAGGTGGTGATCAGTAGAGATGCAGTCTTTGATGAGCAGTCCATGCTGCAACAGAATGAAGAGAAGGTGTGGTTGGATTTGGAGCAGACCCCAACATCAACAGAGAAAGTTGATAATTCTACTTCAGCACCTGATACCTCAATTACAAATAATTTACAGAGCTACAATTTGGCCAGGGATAGATGAAGACGCACCAATGTGAAGCCTCCAGACAGATTCAGTTTTGAAGACATGATCTCTTATGCACTTCACATCAGTAGTGAAGATACGGGTGTCTTTCAGGGAGCTATCACTAGCCAGGAGAAAGATAAAGGGATGGCTGTAATGGTAGAAGAGATGGAGTCTTTGAGAAAAAATGATGCATGGGTGCTAGCTCGGCTTCCTGAGGGAAAAGAGCAGGATACTACAAATAAGTCCTAGGATTGTTTGGACTTGTTAAATGCTTGAAGCAACTAGAAGAGCAGGAACCCCAGACCACTTTGAGGTGTGAGATACCCCAGATTTTATCTCCTAAGGAGCCGGATATTCGCTAAGGTGAAGATTTGTTGGGTATAACTCATATATTGATAAATGACTTATGTAAAAGTGGAGCAGGAAGTGACATAGGGCTGAATCTCAGTGGATGGTGACAACAAGGTTAGTAGTTGTAGGCCAGGATTAAGTGAGTTTGGGGTTGCGGGGCCTAAGGCCCGCGATATGGTATAGGAATAGGGTTTCCATTATAAATATCATGTAACTATAACCTAATAGTGTACGACGACAACGACGACAATGACGACACTCTCAATAATACACAGCCGCTCTTTTGCTCCCGAGGACGTAGGCACACTGCCGAACCTCCTTAAATCTTGTGTGCTCTTTACTGTTTTCTCTCTTGTTAGTTAGTTGGAATTCTCAACAAGTGGTATCAGAGCCCATGGTTCGATAAGGGACCAACATGCGAAACGTGGGATGTGTGAAGATCAGGGGCTGACACCCCGAGTATCAAGGATGTCGCGGAGCGACGAGAGTAGCTCGCAATTGTTCAAGTGAGCTGGTGGATCCAAAGACCTGGGCCAACGAAGTATTGATCGAGGGTGTGCGATCGAAGGGAGCATGTGACGCGAGTGAGCTGATGGAGCTAAAGACCTGGGCCAGCGAAGTATTGATCGAGGGGGAGCTGTGACATTTCCCAAGTGAGGGGGAGATTGTTGAGGAAGAACACTTGACAAATATCCTACATCGGCTAGTGAGGAGAAGATGAGGTGACTTATATTGGATTGTTGAATCATGACTCACAAGCCTAGACTTTTGAGTCAGAGTGAGGATACAATCCAATTTGGGCCCGGCCCGGAAATTCTCTACACACCCGATGGCGAGAACCATCACGACGAGGAAGTTTCTGAAAGGGAGCTGGTGGGAGTTTAGCCTCAACCCCGGACCGTTCAACATCAAGGAGCACGTGGTGATCACCATCTTCGCCAACTCGGGTGCCCTTTCCATTGACGCCACGCACATTTTAACGGCAGTGAAGTTGATTTACGGGCGGCAACTTTCCTTCATCCCCGCACTGCTGCTCATTCTGACCACCTAGGTATATATGGCTGGTATATCTTTATTAGCTCTGTAATTAATTGTTTGATTTTTGAAGTTGATGCAATGCTGCCATGCATCTATTTTTTTTTTAAATTTCAGATGTTAGGGTTTGACTTGGTTGGACTGTTCAGAAATTATCTGATTGAGGCTGGAGAGATGTGGTGGCCCTCGAACCTTGTTCAAGTGTCACTTTTCAGGTAATTAAGCTGCTGCTGAAACATATTAATATATGACTTCAGTACCTGCATGTTAGTTTAACTTACAGCTATTTTAGACATTTGTTTTTTGGATGTAATATGTAGTTATTCAGTCAGATTTTAATAATTATGAGTCTATGTATAGTTTCAATAATATATAATCTGATTCATTAATATTCTATACTAATTTCACTAAGTCCTTAGCTAACCCTGTTATCCAAACTACGTTATTTTACTTTGTTTAGTATATTTTTTTCTCATTTGCAACCCTAACAACGTGTAGCCCCATTTTGTGTGTGTGTGTATATATATATATATATATATTCTTCTGCCCTAAATAAACATCATCTCTTACTTACACTCAAGCCCCATTTACCATTTTGTGTATATATACATTCTTCTGCCCTAAACAAACATCGTCTCTTACGTATACTCAAGCCCCATCGTCTCTTACATAGATAACCCTGTTATCCAAACTACGTTGTTTTACTTTGTTTAGTATATTTTTTTCTCATTTACAATCCTAACAACCTGTAGCCCCATTTTGTGTGTGTGTGTATATATATATATATTCTTCTGTCCTAAATAAACATCATCTCTTACTTACGCTCGAGCCCCATTTACCATTTTGTGTATATATACATTCTTCTGTCCTAAATAAACATCGTCTCTTATGTATACTCAAGCCCCATTTTGTATATATATTCTTCTGTCCTAAGTAAACATCGTCGCTTACACAGACTCAAGCCCCATTTTTTGTTTTCCCTTTAGTTTTAAGCTATAGTTATACGGGAGTTCGAACCGTTCAAAGCTCCGGTCTAGATCACCGGTTGAATAGGTGGGTCGGACCAATTGAATTGTTGGATCTAATTTTTATATATTACAATAAATAAATAACAATTGTTGATGTGATCTGCTTTTTGGGATGTTGGTTAGTCTTCCAATTGCATTGGATCGATTCCTGATGGAATATTTTTTTTAGTTATTTGGGCTTTCCAAGTGATAAATAACACCCAACCTTATTCACTCAAGCGAACCTAATCACAACTCACCAAACACCTGAAATGAACATAAATACTCCATCCTTCTTCTCAACTCACGTGACAAGAGTATCGCAATGCCGTTGTTGAGGTTACGAATGTGGGTGCTGAAGGTGGCATCACACACTGTTATTGTTCGTGAGCTTGTTCCATTGGTACCGGACGCATCAATTGATCGAGCACCCGGCGGTGGAGTAAGATGATGAGTGTTCGGTCAAGCACGTGGACTTGACGGTGTCAAAAACCGACGACAGAACAATGTCAGTGCTTACGTTCCGGATGTGGATTCTGGGAGTGGCGTCCTGCATGTTGCTGTTGTTCGTGAACCAGTTCTACTGGTACCGGACGCTGTCGCTAACTGTGGCAGCTTTACCGGCGCAGATCGTGGTGGTGCCACTCGGCCACCTGATGGTGAGAACCATCACATATGAAATACATATGCAATATATATGCAATTATTACATATATTTTTATGTAGATTTCAGTTACTCTCATATCACCATGAGTAATTATTATTTTAAGAATTGATTCCTATAATAATGCATAAGAACATGCTTCAAACACGAATTTTCATGAATTTCATTTGTGATTTGATCCATAATTTGTGAATAAACAAAAATGGAGAGGACTACAACATTTCGTGAAAAATGATGTTGACCTTACGTTATTTGCTAGTTGGTTGATGAATTCGCAATCAAAGAAATTATATTTGGGATTATTCGTCCTTTTGTAATCAAACAAAATATGAAAGAAATTATACCAATTGACATGATAAAAAAAATATGTATATAGTTTAAAGAATCAAATACTATGTGTCTAGTTCCATACAAATGTCAACATAATAAAATTAACAAAACGATTACATATGGTAATAAGGTAGAGCAAATAACTTGAAAATGGAAATAGGGCACGTGTAGGAGCAGGAGGTTGACGTGGCCGTGCCAAAAATGAACGACTCTGTGCCAAAAATGAACAGTAGTTGAGCCAGAAGAAAAGTTAAGAGTGTCAGCAAAGGTAATCAAAACAGTAAATGATGTTCATAGATTTAGATTAATGAATTTGAATTAGTAATATTGTACTTAGAACTCAAATTATATTTATATTACACTAAATTTATGAATGTAAATGTGAAAATTATAATTTAAAAGGATTGAACTTTTATTTTTTTAATATTATATTATAAATATTAAAAAAAATTGTACTAAATTAAAACTCCTGAATCTTGTTATATGAATGAATCAAAACTTGTTAAATTTCGAAACCAAAATGTTACTTGGGATGCAAGACGATCAAATCATTGCAAAACGATATAGTTTCGTCGATAAATACTAAGACATCGTCGCTAAAGCTCATGATGCCCTGTTATATCAATATCATTCCCCAATTCTTACTTGCACAAGGAGCAACTGGCAGCCGATTACTCCCTCGTCCAAGCACAGACAAGGAGGAACAATCACATCACTGAAATCATCCACGTCAGCATCAGAAGAGTGAAATGCGTGCTAGGGACTTGGAGCCGAAAGCCCTCCTCGTCGTCGACGTCCGAGAGGTGTTTCAGCTCACGATGCACCGGCTTCGCTAGAGAAACGAGCTCGGGGGCGGTCGGATGACCGCAAAGAGAAGATAAATTTTGGTGTCACATCCATATCAATCAAGTCCTGAATGAATCTCTGCTGAACGAGTTTGATGGGTCCTACACTCCTACTAGTAGTTATGCGAAATTTCTCCATAAAAATCAAATTGAAAACGTCGTGACCTCCTTGGTACATTTGACGCTCTACTCTTGCCAGTATTTGCTCGCTTAAACTCCAAATCAAAACTGGTTCAGCAAACCCAGTACACGTCTACAGACATGGAGAAAAACACAAAGGTTGAAACTTAAGCAAACTGTCATCTAACATCGTCCAACACGGACACAACATGTTCTCTAGTCCTATCCGCCTCATCCTCACCAGGCGGCGTTTCTGGTAGGATCTGCTGCTCCTCCACCCGCCTCGGCTGACTACCGACGAAATCCGAAACCACTCGGTGCTGCTGCACTACCAAAACCGACGCCGCGCTTCCCGAATCCTGGGACGTCAGCATGTCCCCAATCACTCCCAGCTCCGGGCACTCGCTCCATTCCTCCAGCCCCCGCAATATCGCCGACGGCGGATGGTGCTTCCCCACCAGTATCAGGTCAAACCGGTCCTCCGACACGATTTCCCTTATCGCGCTCGCCAAGGAGACCCCGTCTTTGATCTGGTTCTCGAAGTAATCAAACCTTTCGTTGCCCGAGTTCTGCCTCCGGATCGAGCTGATGTAGTCAGTCTCGATGCGCGCGTTTCGGGAGTTCATTGTGTCGGGGAGGATGAGGCGGAAGAGGGTGAATGAAACACGCTCGTGGCGCGCCATTCGGTCGCCGTAGGTCAAGGCCTCCATGTCGTCGTCGCAGCCGATGAAGAGGGCCAGGACGCGGTAGTTGGCGAGCGTGTTGATAATGGAGAGGGATCCGGTGAGGACCCCGCGGTCGACCAGAACCCCGACCGAGCACGGGGCCTTGGATAAAACATTCATATTGACGTTCTGAATGTGTCTCGATACGGATTCGTAGAATCCGTCTATGGCCCATTGCTTGTGGAACGGCATGATCACGATTGTGACATGCCGTTCGGCCGCGACTTGCACTATGTCTTGGTGCATGGTGTCATAGTGAGAGACGGTGGTGAAGAGCTTGACCCTGGCGCACCCCTCGTGGTGGGCCTCGTAGTGGCCGAGCGCGTTGGTGATGTGGTTGGATTTCGAGAGGTCGGGCTCGAGCGCGCGGGTCGGATCCTCGCCGTGCGCCATTAGAATCGGCATTGCGCGACCCACGAGCTCGACCAGCTGCATCGCTATGACCACGATGGGCCGCTCTGGGGTCGGGTTCGAGACCTCGAGCAGGTTGATGATGGTCGGGACATTTTCCTGGCTGTGGATGCACACCATGACTCGTAGCTCCGAGTCCCGCTTCGAGTGCTGGAGCGTGTTCCACTCGATGGCCGTGTAGATATCCATCGGGTCGTAGAAGGGCCTGACAAGCGGCGGAATTATGCACACCGTAGCCATCACCGAGATCACCAGCATTGCAAACTCCTGCTCACCTAGCAACTGTCACATATCAATGAAAATGTGATCGATTTTTTATTTCCAAAAAAGTCCAATTTTAAATAATATGTGACAGATTCTGATTGATGATGCGGGCGATCTACATACCTCAACGTCTCGCCACAAATTGTAGAGCACGAGCTCGCTGATGCCTTTGGCATTCATCACAATGCCGAGAGCGAAGGCCTCTTTCCGAGGCATGTTGAAGTAGAGGGCCGGAAACACGACGGCTGCGGTCTTCACCACGCACACGAAGGCGAGGAGCAGCGTCACGATCAAGAGGGCCTTGATTCGGATACTAAAAAGGTTCGTCTTGAGGCCGCTGCATCCCAAGAAAACCGGGTACATAAACTCGGATATCACGGTATCGAGCTTCGACACAATGGCGGATCCTAGCGGGGGACCGTCGGGCACAGCCAGGCCGAAGATCATCGGCCCTAAGATGTAATGTTGGCCGATGAGCTCGCTGAGGAGACCGGAGGCTAGAACCGATAGTATGATGAAGCACACGTAGCCGCTTCGCACGGGCTTTCCCGGGGGAGTCTGGTTCGCAATCCATAAAACTATCGGCCGGAAGACGTAGGAGGCGAATCCGATCAAGGCCGCGGTGGAGGAGATGGAGGAGACTATGCTCACAATGCTTCCATCTTTGCTTTCGGCAGCGGAGAAAATGATGGAGATTGCCGTAACTCCAAGTATGTCGCAGAAAATGGTGGAGGCGAGCGCAAGCCGACCCAATTCGGTATTGATGATCTTGAGCTCCATTAGCAGGACCGCAATCACCGGCACGGCCGTGACAGCCTGAGAGATGGTGACAAAAGGGAGCGCGAAAGATAGGTCTGAATCTAGGTGGATCGTTCTAACAATAATGATGGCTACAACGGTAGGAATCGATATAGTGAAAAAGAAGACGGAAAAGCCTATCGTCATGGCCCTCTTGTTCGGCCTGAGCATCATGATCACATCCGACTTGACCCCGATGAGGAAAAACACAAACATGATCGAAAACGCCGACAGGGTTTCGAGCATCAAGCGTCCTTCGGGCGGGAAGAGGTGATCGGTCACGACATCCATCCTCCCAAAAACCGTGGGGCCGAGTACGATTCCTCCCTGCAATGCATCACATTACCGCTTTTACGATTTCATGATTGAATTCGTATTTTTTTCTACTTACAATACCCGGTCGTGTACATACCAAGATTTGAGCTATCATGGAGGACTGTCCGAGAGGCTTCAGGAAGAAGTGGATGAGGTGCCAAGTTACCGAAAACACGGAGATCTGGAGCAGCAGAAGGGGCGTGGTGAAACGCAACGGATTGTCTCCGAACCAGAGGCCGTCGGAGTTGGCCGTCTCGTAGGCCGAACAAACGAATGCTGTCTTGTTGGCCATGTAGGAAGGCGTTGCTTTCTTCCCTGCTAAGGCCTGATCATCGTGCAAGAGCGTGTCCGCGCGCCGATCACGAGAATCCGATTGAGCAAGCTGAAATGATCGAGTGGCCGGAAGAAAGGAATGGCGAAGGATAAGGATATGGGGGTGAGGCTGAGCACAAGTTTGGATGAAAGATTGGTCGAGGTTGAGGGGTTGGGAAAGATTGCGAAAATGTTTCTGGTGCACAAATGTTTTTTGTGTTGAAAATATTAATTAAAAATATGAGATTATTTTGTAGCACATAGTTATGAAATTCACATATTTATAATAATTTTTTCTAGATTTAGGGCGGTAGAATAGTTATGGATAAGCTCACGTGCTTACCTCTTCTATTTGAAATTATTATACAACATTCAAACCATCATGCCAATTATTTAGCTTTATTAATATCTATTATAAGAATGTCACTTGTGTTTTATTTGTGGACGTGCTTCCGCGCTCTCCCAATAAAATATATCAACAAATTTGTAAATGAACATGAGTCAATACGCGTTCGAAATAACTATCTATAGATTGACGTCGAATAAAATTTGTGTTATGTATTTACTAATCTTATAAATAAAATCTAAAAATAAAGGATAATTATTTTTAGAAAAGATACTAGAGGAACTTTCTCACTCAGGAATAATCCAAATCCATAATCTGTGATGATACATGCTACATTGGTTGATAATCAGGGCTAATTTCAAAACAACTAATTTGGCTGTTAGTAAAATTTTTTTTCCGAATGCGCACATCTAATCATCAGGAGAATTCGTTAATATGAACTTTATCCTCCAACAAACCATCCAACTCCTTGACAAACAAATCCATGACTGCTTTTGGTAGGCAAACTGGCACGGTTATCCCACTCACCCGCTTCTTGTTCATACATGGTAAGCAGAAGCTTGCCGGCCTGGAATGGCCCCAACCCCGCCCTTGGACGGACCGCCATAGGCCGCTTTGCCCTGCCTGTAATCCACAATTGCAAATCCGGCTTGCGTAACATCAGAGACTAAGAATGTGCGGCCGTGAAATAGGGGTGGTTATTTATCATCATTAGATATGTCATGAATTTTATGTAATTTTTAATCACATTTGGCAAATCATAGTATTGTGAAGTTACACACCAAGACTTTAAGTGTCCTTTCGATTCAACGAACAAATCGTCTTTTACCAATCTGTCACATGGTATCGGAGCTAAGCAATTTCTCTCATCTCTTTCAAAACAAACACAGCAAAATCAAGCATAAATTCCATCACACCCATCACCACGAAGTATAGTGAATCAATCTGATCCATCCATCTCTTCTTCATCCAAACTACCCCATCACCCTTTCAGATTTGAGTAATCTCAAACTTATCAGTGTCACTATTTTTTTAAAAAAAGTGCATCACAAGAGCATATGTTCTTTTCTCTCCCTTCAACGAAATCAAAATTTTCAAGTGATCAAAAAAGTGAAATTCTGTGAAGACGTCACATCTTTCAAGGTAAACCTCTAACATTTCTGACGCATCAAATTTGTTGCCTCTCTTGCAAATCTATCGATTCTCACAAATCCATCTTTGTCCCTCACAAATCCATCCGTCTCCAACAAATTCGTCCATCTCCAACCATAGCCGTGCTTCTATGTTGAATTCACAGCCCTCTCAAACTGTGCTCTTAAGTCGCGCAACAGCAACTGCTAAATCCTCTGAGTCTTCCGTCTTTATTGCTACTTTTCAATCGCGGTAGCTACTTTTTTTTCTTTGAAGGAATCGACGCGTGGTTTGTTGTAGTTGTGTTGCTCTCTAGGTTACTGACACTCTTGCAGCTCAGGCCCCTCAAGACCCATTAAGAGTTTTCCCACTTTACTATATATAATTTATACATATATAATTTATTATTAAAAAAGAAAATTTACCATTCAACAGTATTATGGCAACTTCATATGTTTTTATTGGAGGAGGAGCTCTTCTAGCTACTAACGTCAAACTGAATGGCCAAAATTATCAAGATTGATAATTGTCAGCACACATGCTCTTGCGTTCAATTTATTTTAGGGGAAAAACCCAAAAGGGGCCCTGAACTACCGCGTCCTACCCAATTGCGGTCAGAACTATCGCGTTTTCCAAATAAGGGGCAAACCGTCAGCTCCGTCAGTTAATTTGAACACTGTTAACAGATAATTAAACACCGTTAACATTGTGGGCCCGCTCAAATCTCAACTCCCCGACTCCCGCCGCCGCCACCGCACGCTCAGCGCACCACCACCGCCAAACGCAGAGAGGCTCTCCAGCATCCTCACCCTCAAAGGCTTCAACCCTCTCTGGCTCCCAACCATCACCACCCACTCCAC
>NQLW01000058.1:2366322-2409253 GCA_002312845.1 Kalanchoe fedtschenkoi
GAGTCTCCTGCCTCAGCTACTGATTTTAGGCCTATAGCTCTTTGTAATACTCTTTACAAAGTTATCACTAAAATCATCTCCCAAAGAATGCAGCCTTGTGTTTCCAAGCTGATTGGCTGTGAGCAAAGTGCTTTTGTTAAAGGGAGAGACATAATCCATAATATCCTTCTGGTTCAATCCTTGGTGACGGGTTATTCCAGAACCAGAATTTCTCCAAGATGTTGCATCAAAATAGATCTGAAGAAGGCTTTCGACTCTTTAAATTGGAAATTCATCAAAGAAGCCCTTATCTATTATGGTTTCCCTATATCCTTCATCAATTGGATTATTGCTTGCATCAAGGACCCTCATTTCTCTCTTCTTATTCAAGGTGCTTCATCTGATTACTTCAAAGGCTCGCAGGGAGTGAGACAGGGATGTCCTCTATCCCCTCTTATTTTTGCTCTAGCTATGGAAATCCTGTCAAGGATTCTTCGAAATCTCAGTCATGCTTCCGGCTTCAAGTTCCACCCAAAGTGCTCCAAAATCCAATTAAATCATTTACTTTATGCAGATGATCTATTTATTTTCTGCCATGGTACTTCATCTTCCCTCCTCATGATCAGGCGTATCTTGGATGATTTTTCCCAATTTTCAGGCCTCTTTGCCAATCATGCCAAATCTCATATTTATTTGGGTGGTGTTTCCCCAGCTACAGTTGCTTCTATGGCCAGGCAGGTTGGTTTTACTATGGGAAGCCTTCCTGTCAAGTATCTAGGGATCCCCTTGGATTGTAAAACAATCAGAATCAAGGATTGTGCTGTCTTGCTGGATTCTCTCCAGTCTAAAATCAGTTCATGGTCAAACAGACTATTATCTTATGCTGGAAGACTCACCTTGATTAGATCAGTGCTAAACTCCCTCCAAATCTATTGGTATAGGATTTTTGGCATTCCTAAGGCCATCTTGTGCAACATAAATACCATTTGTAGAAGGTTCCTTTGGCAGGGGTTCTCTAAATCCCCTCTGAAATGGTCCAAAGTTTGTAACCCTGCCGATTATGGTGGTCTCCACATCAAGCTAGCTGAGCACATCAATTCAGCTCTCCTTCTGGGTCATAATTGGAATGTAATCCATCATAGGGATACAGCTTGGATAAAATGGATTCATGAGTATTATGTCAAAGACGGAGATTGGTGGTCAGTCCCTATCAAAGGCACCACTCCCTGGCCTCTTAAGCAAATTTTGCGTACTAGGCATCTTGCTCTCCAATGCTTTGATATTGGCTCAAGTTCTTGGAAGCTCCCTGGGACTCCCTTTTCAGCATCATCAACCTCCTCTTTATTCCATCCTAATGGCTCTAAACCTCCCTGGTTCGCTCTGGTCTGGAACAAGTTGAACTATCCAAAGAATTCTTTCTTAATGTGGCTAGTGTGTCAAAGGAGACTTGCTACAAGATCAAGGCTCCACAGGATCGGCCTTCAACCGGATAATCTATGCCCATTATGTAAGCTTGCTCCAGAAGATGAAGATCATATCTTTTTCCAATGCAGCTACACTACCAACTTATTCTCAGAGTCTTTGACCCTTTGCAAGTATCCAGACAGCTCCTCCTTTCATTCTTTGGACAACCTTACTTATTGGGCTAGCCACTATAAGTTCCCTTCCAAAGAACTTCAGCTCATATGCTTCAATTTTATTACTTCTTGTGCCTATCAGATTTGGAAAGGAAGAAATAATGTGATTTTCAATCAGGTTCCTTTTAGCAGGCAGCAAATTCTTCATTTGATCAGAACTGAATCCACCCTCAAGCTCGGTGTTATCAAGCACATCAAATCATCTGGTTTTAACAATTCATGGGCAGCTGCTATCAACTTGGATCATCTTTTAACCTAGCCTAGATGTGCTCGTTTGTTCTTTCTCTGTAGTTCGTATTTTTCCTTTTCAATCTGTTTGTACTCATCCTCTTCTTCAATGCAAGCATCCCTTTTGCAAAAAAAAACGATATCCATTGGATCCATAAAATTAAAAGCTTACTCATAAAAAGCGACAGCTAACCTAAGCTTCCACTGACAACTAAATAGTTATTCAATAAACTCGTGTAGACTGTGGGGAACTTAACAACGTTTTCGTTGACATTATAAGGATGAGGGGTAGCTCAGTTGATAAGCACTTTAATTGATAGGAGTTATAGTTCTCGAATTCGAATTCTTAAGGGGGGAAATGAGAAATCACTATTGATCCTCTTTTAAATAAAAAAAAATTAAAAATATATATATATATATATATATATATATATATAGGGGAGGGATCCGTTGAGAACCTCCTTATATTGAGAACCTTGTGAACCAATCATATTCACTGATTAGTTTCCAAATTAAACTCAAATAAAACAACATGATTAATGAGTGTGAGACATAAGATGAACATAATTAACTCATTTGATTTAATGAATTGAGAGAGACATGTGGCATTTATGTGATGCCAATTAATAAAGATTTCATTTTCCTTTATTCATGGTTTAAATTTGATTGACAGATATTATTATTTTTTATAGTGAAGGTGAGTGGTGAACATGAGATTTAAATTTGATCGACAGATTTTATTATTTTTTATAGTGAACATGAGCGGTGAACATGAGATTTAAATTTGATGGACTGATTTTATTATTTTTTATAGTGAACATGAACGGTGAACATGAGATTGATATTCGGAAAAATAGAGTCGGAATGGTAGTATAAAGAAACGAGGAAGATTGAGTGATTAGAAGGAAAGAGGGAAAATAATAAATATATAACTGAGTTAATTGTTCTCATTCAAAATCACATTAATTAAGAAAGATTTGTTACCAAAAATAAATTGACCGTACATAATTAATGAAGTTATACAAAATAGATATATAATAATCAAAACACGGTCGTTTTGGACACGAAATGATTGGTCCACGTTAGTCCACAAGGTTCTCAACGTAAAGAGGTTCTCAACTGATCCACCCTCTATATATATATATATATATATACAGAAAAAATGATATGCAGAATTACAGCTCGAAATGAGTCCATTTTCTGGTTATAAAAGCCAAGCTCAGCGCTCTGAATATCCCACACCGGGCAGAACCGGCCATTTCTGACTCCCATTTGTCCACATAGTCAAAGATTTCGAATGAAAATGGCTTCTGATGCCTGCCGCTTCTGCTTCCAGTGATGCACTCTGCAACAAAGAGGTATTTCTAGACCATACTATTTTTGTTTAACATAGTTGATTGTCAGTTAAGCACTTAGCTTTATACCACTCAATAACTTGCTATGTTTATCGGACATTGAGGTGGTAGTTTAGTGGTTAGTTGATGAATTAATGTCGTATAAGTTCATATTCGAGTTCTGAAGCTAGTTTTAGAACAAAATTTCCCGATAAAGAAAAACTTTAAGGCTGGGTTTAGAGAAAATTTGTGGGAAATTGAGAAGGAATCCAATATTTGGTTTAAAAAAAATTGAGAATGAAAAACTAAATGAAAAGTTAGATGGAAAAGAAAAAGAAAATTTTGTTTAAATTAAAAAATCTTTTTGCATATTCCCCAAAATTTTCCACTCCTAATGGCAAAATAAAATGGATTTTATAAAGAAATTGTTTTACTTAATTATTTTCTCTCTCAAACTGTCCTCAAACCAAACACAGCCTAACTAGTTCTAGAAAGTTTTTCCAAAACATGGAAAAAATCACGAACATGAATTTGATTATATAAGTTTTATACATTAATCTGTATCTGTTAGCAAGTTTACAACGATTCTCAAACTCTAAACTATTTAATTCATATGATTTACAAAAGATGTTGTTATATATATTAAATATAATGAAACATGTTTTCCTTAAATTTTTCTTTCCCTTCAACTCTTCTCAAATCAAACACTGCCTAACTAATTTAGAAAGTTTTTTCGAAACATAAAAAGAAAATCTCGAACATGAATTTGATTAAATAAATTTTATCAGTTCGATACTTATATTTACTAATTTGTATATGTAAACAAGTTTATAACGATTCTCAGACTCTAAACTATTTAATTCATATGATGTAAAAAAATGTTACAATATATTGAAGATTATGGATCATGTTTGTTATGCCTTGATATGAAGAACGAAAATTTTGGTTTCCAGATTGGAGGGGAAGGTAGCGATCATAACCGGGGGAGCAAGCGGGATCGGCGCCAGCGCGGTCCACAAGTTCCACGAAAACGGAGCCATCGTCGTTCTCGCAGACATCCGCGACGAATGGGGCCAGAAGATCGCCGAAGACCTTGGTGAAAATGTCACCTATGTCCACTGCGACGTATCCAAGGAAGACGACATAATCAATCTGGTCGATTCCACTGTGGCCAAGTATGGAAAGCTCGATGTCATGTACAACAACGCCGGCGTGGTAGACAAAGCCTTTGGCACCATTTTGGATTCCACGAGGGCGGATCTCGATAAGTGCCTGAATGTGAATCTCGTAGGAGGGTTCTTGGGAGCGAAACACGCGGCCCGGGTCATGGCTCCGCGGAAGAGCGGATGCATCTTGTTCACGTCTAGTGCTTGCACACATGTTGGAGGTAACATTTAACACAAGAATTTAATTCTTAAGTAATATCAATTTAAGAGTACAGCTGTAAATTTTATTTTAAAAAATTAATGCAATTTTCTTTTTTTTGCATCATTTTTGATCATTTGAATAGTTTGTACCGCAATTGAGAAAACTCTGATCATCGGCTTACAGGGCTGGCAACATCCGCTTATGCGGTTTCCAAGTACGGAATAATGGGGCTGACCAAGAATTTATCTTCCGAGCTTGGTATGCACGGAATCCGTGTCAATTGCATATCTCCATATGTCGTGGTGACGAATATTCTTCCGTCTGATGGTTGGCCCGTGAAAGAGGATGAGGTTAGCGCTTTGGGAAATCTAAAAGGGCACGTATTGAAGCCCGAGGGCATAGCCATGGCCGCTGTGTACTTGGCTAGCGATGAGGCGAGCTACGTCAGTGGACTCGACCTTGTGGTGGATGGAGGGTACAGTGTCGTCAATCCGACCATGATCCATCTAATGGAGAGGATGAGGCTGTGACCGTGTTTTCGAAATGCTTGGCTGATCCTGATCTGTGTGGAGGCATTTTGGCCGGAAAAATAAGAATTTCCCCGTTTGCTTATTTCTATCAGTTCACTTAAACAATGGAAATGCAACAACATGAGATGATTTTATCTGATGATACCTAAATTGGTCCTACTTATTGTTTTGATGATTGATCTGATGCTTGAGGTGTAGAAGGAGTGTGATATGGCCATCATCATTTCAGTCTGTCTCTTTAGATTGGACTGAATCATATCTGTCCTAAATCTTATTTGATTTTTATCTAATTAAATAATTCACTTCTAGATTGTGCGCGACTCTATATATTTATTAATAAATTAGTTGCAAACTAAAATCTCATAATTACATGTGGCCTGTAACAAGACATTTTGACTTCTAATTATGAATAAATCTAGTACTTTTGAGACACCCAGACCCCGGTCACTATGAATATATAACTGATTTAATAGACAGACTTCAGCAATTACAACTGAGTGATGCTTCAAAGTCACTCTCTATAGTCACTAGACATGTGATATTTCATTTCGTCGTCGGAGCTATGACCATTGGGGCCAAGCTTTGATGAGGTCCTTATTCCTATTGTTATTTCGATGTTGAGCTCTCTCTCATGATCTTCTCTAGTGTAGACTCCATCATAATATAATATCGTATTTTCTCTTCCATATGATCATCCACCTCTATTGTTGACACTTTTATTGTTGTCACCCGCTATTGTCAATTTTATTGTTGGCGTAAAAAGCCTCCTCCTTACTCTTTAGTGAAACTTCACTATCTATTTGATCCAGACTTCTTTACTCGTCAACAAGTTCTCTTAGTCAACAATTGAGGGTTGTTTTGGTCAATCATATATTCCGTGATAAAAGCATTATACTCGAACTTTAGACCGTTAATTATGATTCTCCGAATTCTTTTATCTCCAATCTTTGCATTTGGATTTAACTACTCTATCTCATGCTACAAATTCTAGATTTTCAGAAAGTAGTTACTAATTGGCATTGTTCCTTGTGAGACGTTCATGAGATCCTTTTCACGAAATTGAAGCGCGTGCGATATTTTATCCTAATAAGAGTGTGGCTATGATGTCTCATGCCTCTTATGGAATCACCACATTTTCAATATGAGTGAGCATACTTTTATCTATGATGGTGTGAATCACCTTTTATGACTTATTGATCTCTATCTCTCATTTGTTTATTTTTGATCTTATCTTTAAAATGTGGCTTTTCTCACTCATGACTCTTAATATATGACTTAATGCATGTTCTCATATCTAATTAATTGTATACTTATTTGTTACCATCTACTGTATTCCGCAAATCTTGACTATGGAAATATGACTTCATGCATATTACTCAATTTTGTTAACGGTACTTATTTAGTCTCTCCATCATCCAAATTGAAACACTAATATCCGTCACTGCAATGTAAAAATAAAGATAAAAATCATACTCACACCAAATTGCACATTACCTACTTTAGAGATGCTCTCACGCAACTTCACAAGCCTTTAAATCACTCCTTCACCATCCTTCATATCACCTATCTCTGATGTCATTTTCTTCACTGGCTTCCGGATTTCCTAATTTCATTAATTAATGTGTTTTCTAATACAAAAATGTTTTGATACGGAGTCGCGCGAAATGGACAAATAATGGGCTGACCGTGTTTATCCAAATCCGTTTCAGATGGGCCTCATAAATTGGGCCGAAGTAGAAGCCCATAAACTCTCGTATAGAAATCCACTCCACTCAACTCGTCACGTAAAGCGCGCTTACATATCAATCCCCAGGCGCCATCGCACCGTCGCAATCCCGTATAACATCTCACTGCGCGACACGTGTCGCCCCAGGATTCGCTCTCACAGAAACCGACCCAATCTCACAGCTCAATAGCAACCTCGTGACTGCTGCTTCTCGCGCTCTCTCCCACCGATTTTCTCCCACTCGGAAACCTCCGTCAATGTCGGTTCCGCTGCCGCAGATTCTCAGGCCGCCGCTGCCGCCGCGACGGCGCTTGAAAGTATTACGAGCTTGTGCTTTTCTTCCAGCGAAGGCGTTGCCTTTGAAGGTGAATAGCAACCCTAATGTTGGGCGGTTGAGATTGGTCGGTTTGAGCGGCTCGAGCTTGTCTGTACGATGTCGGCTGAGTCCCGCGCGGGCGGCGGAGTCCGAATCGCCTTATCCGATTGGTGATCAGGTTTGTTCGATTTCAGTATTTCAACATCGAATTGAAACAAATGCAGCACATTTGCTGGGCTGCTGAGAAATCACATCTAATTAGGGTTACCTGAAGGTTTCGACTTCGGAGGAATTGGGAGTGATTTAGGTCAAATTCAGTTACCCAAAACCAGTCTTGAGTTGGGTTTTTACAGGATTTTGGAATTTCTGATTTATGTCAATGCCTGCAGAAATGAATTGGGATGATCATTTGGAAGTTGAATTTGGAATTTTTAAATTAAAATTTTGATTATTTCAATTGGACAAGGAACCAGAGAAGGCGAAGAATGACAGTCTTGAGCAATGGGACTCGCTGACCGCCAAGTTCTCCGGTGCTGCAAATCTACCGTTTCTGCTGCTGCAGCTGCCGCAAATCATTCTCAACGCACGCAATCTCATGGCGGGGAACAAGGCTGCGCTTCTTGCGGTTCCGTGGCTGGTAGACAACCGCTCATTCTGAATTGACACCATAAAATGAGAATAAGCGAGTTGATGCAAATTTTCTTTTTGGATTAGGGAATGCTTACAGGTTTGCTGGGAAATCTGTCGCTGCTTTCGTACTTTGCCAAAAAGAAAGAGGCTGAAGCAGTGGTGGTACAAACACTGGGAGTGATTTCGACGTATATCGTGCTGTCTCAGCTGGCTATGGCGGAAGCTATGCCGCTGTCCTACTTTGTTGTCATCTCATCCGTAGTCGGGTCTGGCCTTGTCCTTAATTTCCTGAACTACTTTGGTTTTCTTAACGCTGGCATTTGGCGCTTGTGGGAAGATTTCATCACTGTTGGCGGACTCTCAGTGCTTCCCCAGGTCCGAATCTTGATTCATTTTCATACTCATCAGCATATGATCATATCTTTTTGCTTCTTAACTTTACATTTGCTCCAGGTCATGTGGTCCACTTTCATCCCATATGTTCCGAATAGCATCTTACCCGGAGCTTTATGTCTCCTAGCAGCTGTCGGGACCGTCGTCATGGTATCCATCCATTGTTCTCGTCGTATCAATGTCTTCGACAACGGAGCCCTTTTGTTCGTTTCCTTATTTTTTGTGTAATTTAGTCCTTATCATTGGCAGGCGCGATTGGGTAAGTTATCTGAAGCTGGGATGAAGTTCTACGGAGGAATATCAGGATGGACCGCCACCCTTCTCTTCATGTGGATGCCAGTTTCACAAATGGTAAATCACAGTTGTGCATTCGTCCGTTTACTTTCGTGTTACTTTCCTTTTATGGACAACGTTAAGTTCATCGTACCCTCTTCAGTGGACAAACTTTCTGAATCCGAGTAACATCAAAGGATTATCCGCTCTGTCGATGCTGCTTGCAATGACCGGAAACGGGCTTATGCTACCACGGGCGCTATTTATTCGAGATCTCATGTGGTAACGCTCTTCCCTTGAAATGATATTTCCAACTGCGGGACTGCCATCTGCGCAGACTGAGTTATTTCATCTTCTATTGATGGAAATATCCGCGTGCCTTCTTATCTCAGGTTCACCGGGTCTGCGTGGGCGACGCTTTTCTACGGCTGGGGGAATCTCCTCTGCATGTACATGTAAGCGGTTCATAACTCATCCTTCAATGTTCGGCGGATACTAAGGATGGTCTTCTGGTTTCAGTTGCAACACTATCAGCCGGGAGTTTTTTCTGGCAGCAACAACCGGTTTAGTCGCTTGGATTGGTAAGTCAACCATCTGTCTTTGCTTCTCTCAGAGTGAACGACTTTCGCGCACTTCTCTCAGAGTGATGTGTTTGTCATGCAACAGGACTTGCGCTCTGGAAGGACACTGCGGCTCATGGATACAACTCCCCTTTCAGACCATTGAAAGAGTTGGTTTCTGGAACCAGATGATAACACCCAGGGCGGTGAAAGCTGCAAGGACAGCCCTGCTGTGACAGAACAGGTAACATATGCGAATGACCGGCCATTGGCGACTCCACATGACTGGCTATTGGCGACTCCATGGATGGCGCAAAAATCTTCTTCCGGGACAGCGAAAGACTGTTTCGGAGCTGGAAGATCCCACAAAGAATGTTGTAACTTTCATGAGTAAATATGACAATCACATGGCACACATTGTCAACTAAATGGTAAATATAAAGCAAATTTGAAACCTGTCGTTCTACCCAGAATTCTTCTGCGTTTTATTATCAATGAAAAAATAATCGTCATGTGATGGCAAAAGGATGAACAGTAATTTCCGACAATAATTTGTGACAATACTCACTCCGAAACTCGCTGATGGACTGGTGTGTATAATAATTTAATATTATAAAAAAGAATTCATATAAACAAAAATTCTTGAAACTCAAAATTGCATTACCAGGTCACCGGTTCTTTGTTACCGGTCGTCGGCACTGCTACAGAAATTCCACCGGTGAGCTGAATTTCCGACATTTCTAAGGCCATCTGCACAAGACAAGCATCCATAAGTTTCCAAATGCTGTGGGTGACGACATTATGCCACCGCTGGACCTTCGTAACCGTACCTGATCAGCAGGCCCCATGCGCAAAAATGAGGATCCAACGCTCCTCCGCCCAACGCCACGAACACGCAGCGTAATGTGCGTGTGGAGGCGCATAAAGTGCCTGCTAAGGCAAAAAACGAAATGAGGATCCTGAGAGAAATTCGCCCGTAATTACTTGATGATGCATGTTGAGCATATTAAGTAGTATTATCCCACATCGCCCAGTGGAGGCTCTAAATTGATCCTTATATATAGTTGGACTCCAAATATGCTGACCTCGAGCAGACGGAGTCGGCGGGCGTGAAAGAGTGTTTCTCTTGACTCTTTACGGCCACCATTACTTCATTTTCATTCGCAATCATTCTCTCCAGCTAACGCACATGCTTACTGAAAGTAAACCTGAGCCGCGATTTTGTACCTTCACTAGGCGTCAGTCCTTTCTTCTCCATCTCGTGAAAAAATCTCTTTGCCTCGCTCTTACACGACGATCTGACACTCCTGTCGCAGCCGGGCTGGTTCGACAGGTCACACCAGCCTCCGACGAGAAGGTCATACGTCCAGCCGCTTGGCTCCGCCCCTCGAACCTTCATCTCATTCATCAGCTCGCTCGCCTGCCTCATCTTCCCCACCTTGCAAAAATTGCCGATGAGAACGTTGTAAGTACCCGTTTTAGGAACAAAGCCGCTGATGATCATTTCGCAGTATAGCTTCATGGCATCTTTCCGATTCCCAACTTTTCCGAGGCCGGAAATTAATATATCGTACGTAGCTGCGCTCAGAGCTAAGCCCCGTTCTTTAACTTGGTCGAGTAGTCTGACTGCGTCTTCTACTGATCCCGCGCGTATATGAGCGCCTATTAGGGCGTTGAACGTCAAGATATTCGGAGAATATCCTCCGGCCAGCATTTTCGAATACGTTTCGACCGCCTTGTGCAGGTGACTGCTTTTACAGTAGCCGTTTATGAGGGCGTTGTAAGTGGCGACATCGGCTGAAAATCCTCTTCCTTTCATATCTTCAAACGCTTCCACGGCGATTCTCGTCATGCCCAGCTTGCATAACGCCCCGATCAGAGTGTTGTATACAACCGTGCTGAGCTCCAGGCCCATCCGCGCTAGCTGATCGTGCATCTTCAATATCAGCTCGGATTTTTTGTACTTCAAACACGCATGAAGGATTACTCGGTGAGTGGCGGGAGTGGGGTGGATTCCGAAGGCTGACATTTCGCTCAGCAGATCCATCGCCTTCTGAAGCTCGCCCGCCTCACAAAGTCCTCCGACCAAAATGTTGCAAGTAGTGGAATTAGGCACCATGCCGCGCTGCTTCATTTCGTACCAAACACCGAGAGCATCTTCCGATTTCCCTTCTTTACAGTACGCTTCTATTACGGTGTTGTATATATCAGGGTGCGGAGCCAAACCCAGATCTCTAGCGCCGTTGTAAACCGACGCAGCCTCGTGTTTTCCACCCATCAACAGGCCCTTCATCAGCACGGCATACGAGACCACGTCGAACTTCATATCCTTATCTTTCATCTCCTGCGCGACGTTCTTGGCAGCCGAATCCATTCTGTGTCTGAAGTATCCGTCCATGAGGGAAGTGTAGTTCACGTGATCAGGCACGAGACCCTTCGATGAAGCCTGTTCTACTAATCTGCTCGCTTCGTCCATCTGTCCGTGCCTTTTGAACTCATTCAAGAAAGCGTCAAGAACGTAGATGTCGTCATCCAGTCCGTCTAATTTCATTTCCTTGTAAAGACTGAGCGCTAGCTCCCGTTTACCAGCCTTGAAAAAACAATCGATCAGCGTTGCGTAAATAAACGGATTCGGAAAAACCTTCCGGCTTATCATCTTCCTCATCACATCAAGCGCTTCATCCAGACGCCCATTTTTTGAATAGCCGTTAATAAGTGACGAGTAAACTACAACATTCGGGTCGATGTTCTGATCCTCCATTTCTTTTAGTGCAGCCTCTGCGCCAGATAGATCACTTTGCTTGCAACGGCCGTCAATTAAAGCAGCATACGTAAAACGATTAGGAGCGAGCCCGAGCCGGGGCAATGCGCAGAACATCTTTTCAGCCTGGCTAGGGTGCCCGGTCTTGAACAGTCCATCCATCAGCGCAGTGCATACCACCACATCAAATTCTAATCCACGAACAACCATCTGACCTTGAAGGCCACCAGCCTCCGCGGCATTTTCCGTTTTAAACTTGGAATCTATTATCGTCGTGTACGTAACGTGATTGGGATCAACACCCAATTCTTTCATCTCCCTCATCAGAACCTCGGCTTCAGCCAACCGCCCCGACTTACAAAGTCCGTTTATGATAGAATTGTACGTAACCGTGTCAGGCATCAGCCCATCCAGAACCATCTCTTCATACAACGCGAATCCTTCATCAAGTCCTCGCTTTCTACAATACGCCCCGATAAGAGTAGTATAAGTTATCACATTAGGCTTCATGCCATATCCAATCTCACGACTCTCCGTTCGCTCCTCCAACCTCCCAACACCATTTCTTGAGCTTCCAAGAGACACAAACGCGTCGCGGATAACATTCTTGGCATTGACAAAATCACCGATCGCGCAATACCCATGAACCAAACTATTATGTGTGAAAATGTCAGGATCAATGCCCTCCTCCATCCTCATCCGCCCCGCCAGCTCAAGCGCCCGGTCAATCTCCCCATCTCGACAATACCAACTTATCAACGTGTTGAACCCCACCACATCCTTCCTGACCCCGCCGCTCGCCAAATTCTCCATCACCCACTCAGCATACCAAACCGCCCCGGCGTCACAATACCCTTTAACCAAAATGTTACAAGTAAAAGCCTCCAAATCCACACACCTCTTCACCATCTCAGACACCAAACCAAACCCATCCCCAACGTTTCCAAATCTACAAAGCCCCCAAATCAAAGTGTTGTAACTCACGCTATCAGCGCAATCCACACTCCTGAGCAGCTCAAGCCCTAGCTCCAATTTACCAACTTTGCACAGAGAGTGAAGCAAGACATTGTAAGTAAACACATTGGGCAAAACCCCACAGCTCAGAAGCTCGCAGTAGACCTCCCATACCTGATCGACCAGCCCGGAGGCGTTGAATTCGAGCATCAGCCGGTTCCAGGAGCGTAAATCCGGGACAAGGCCGTGACTTTTCCGCATGGAATCAAACGTCTGGGTCGCCTGCGTGAATCTGCGGCATCTCAGGTAGACTCGGATTAGAGTGCAGAAGAATGAGGCGTAGAGCCGCGACTTCAAAGGTGGGATTTTGATCTTGACAGCGGCGCGGGAGGGTTTGGGGTCAGAAGGGGTTGTGGAGAACGGAGGGCGGGAGCGAGGCGTGAGTGATTTTTGCGGGATCGAATTGCGTGCGAGCTTCCGGAGCCTCGAGCTCAGCATCACTCTCCCTCGCTCGATTTTGCGGTCCGACTCTCAGTTGAACATTTTCTACTTCCTCCACAGAATCCCATCTGTGGAAAATTCGTCATATTCTTAAGGGTAAAACGGTCATTTAATTTTGGACGACAGTATACGTCATCGTATCTTAAGAGGGTAAGAACTGAAGTCTTGCCTGATATGTATTATTTAAACAAAAATTGTAAATGATAATATTTCAGTATTGAACCGGTTAAACCAACCGGACCAATTGAGTGAACCAATAAATTATGAACCGCGTATTTTTCTGATAAGTTCGTTTGGTTTAGAGTTAATGATTCGGTTAGACTTTCAATTTTTAAAAAATCGACAACTAATTTGGTTTACTTTTTTATTTTTTCAAAATGAATAGAACCAAACCAAAATTTTCACTATATTTTAGGTATATTTAAATTTAAATAGTAATATAAATCAGTACCTCAAATTAATATTCATATACAAAATTTATTTAATAAATAAAAATTCATGAAAAAAATAAAAAATCAAACCTTTGGATTCGATTTGATTTTTTAAAAGCTAACAATTCGGTTTAATCTTAAAATTTCCAATTAATATGATTTTATTTAATTTTTTTATTAAAAAATCGAACCAATCATTACACAACATAACCGAATAGCTGAAAATGCATTTTTCTTCGCAAAATAACCTAATAAACCATAGTTATTAAAACCGGACCGAATCGGTCGGTTCGATTGGGAACCGGACCAGACACCGGTCCGATTTGTAAATCTTATCGGATTGCAATATGAATCGGTTAAAACCAAATGAACCGGCCGATATATTGAAATATCACTGAACCGGACCGATCCGGTTGAAGCAAGCCCCGTACGTTCCAAGCAACGCCTTTAACCAATCATGCTAACAAAGTTAATTATTTCTTTATTTACATTTGTAATTATTATTTCTAATTGAAACGGTATGAACCACCGGTTCAACTGAAAAACCAAAAATCGAGACTTTGATCGGTTCAATCACGGTTCGGTTCTGATAACTATGTAATAAACTGAAAATGCAATTTTCTGGTTTCTTCCCTATAGTTAAGTTACCGATATTTACTTACAGGTCCTTATTGTATTACAATATACCAAAATATTCGTCTAGGGTTCTAACCGGTAACCTTCTAGTTCTAGCCTCTAGGCACATTGGACAAGTGAACACTGAATTAAGTTTATTTATCATTTGGTCCAGTAAGTTTTTGAGATTACAATTAGACCCCATTTCAGGACTATAAAATCATATCTGTGAAGAAAATGCTGAAAATGCCTTGTCGAATCCCGAAGCGCTTTCGACTGAAAGCGTCAGCTCATCTTCGTAACTCGAATCCGCAGACGGTTGAGCGGATACGGAGACGGCGAGAAGATCGGTGGCCGCGATGGACGACGGCAAGGCGTTGGCGCAGCAGCAACAGCAGCAGCAGATGATGCTCCAGCAGCAGCAGATGCTTATGTTGCAGCAACTGCAGCACCAGAAGCAGCAGGCCATGGCGAGGTTCCCGTCGAACATCGACGCGCATTTGCGGACGCCGGGACACCATCGCCCGATGCTGAACCCTAATTTGCACCAGCAGCCGAATTCGAGCCCTAACCCTAATCCCGGGGCAGAATCGCAGCATCAGAATCCGCAGCTGAGCCATCCAACGATTCCGCAGGCGCAGCAGCAGAGGATGGCGCGGCCGCCTGTGAATCAGGTTGAGTTGCAGCTGGCGTATCAGGACGCATGGCGGGTTTGTCATCCGGATTGTAAACGGCCTTTTGCGTCTATTGAGGATGCTTGCGAAAGGTGAAATCATTTTGAATTTTTATGTCTGGTTTTGGGTAGATTGTTGGCTTCATGATCTCCTTAAGGCCTTTTATTGCTCCAGTTTGGCTCTTGATTTATCCTGTTCCTGGATTTGAGGTTTCATTTGTGAGATTACTCTGGTCGATTCAACTTAGTTAGTTATCAAAAAATTAGTTTATGGAAATTGGATTCCTAAAGTTGGAAGTCATTAAATAGAAGAGCCAGTAAACTTTGCAGTGCATGTCAAAGATTATCATCTATAGTTATCATTAAACTTTTTTGAAAGGAGGTGTCAGAGTATGTTGACTTTGAAAAAGATTCATATTTGTTAATCATCTGGACAGCCAGTTACCCAAACTATTACTCATACCTTAACCCAAATCTAGAATCGCTTGTCTTTACTTATTTTGTTTAATCGTGTTTTTAGGCTTTGTTTAGTTTAGAGAAAATTTGATGGAAAGAAAATTGTGTGTGAAAATGAGGAGAATTTGTGAGAAAATTAGATGGAAAATAGGAAGGAAGATTTGTTTAAATTAAAGAATGTTCTAGCGTTTTTCCATAATTTTCTATCGCTAAACAAACTAAGGGAAATAAGATGGATTCCATGGGGAATTCACTATCCCTCCCATTTTCCTTTCCTCCACATTTTCCCTAAACCAAACACAGCCTTGGGGTCTTGTGATTCAAAATATTAAGCCATCAGTTTCATTCTCTACTCTTAATGATTTGGAAGGAAAGTTGATTCCTTATTCCCGATTTTATTAAATGTTGATGTTCACTTAGGCTTCAAAAGCAGAACATTGACTGTAGCTGTAATTATTGTGGTTTTGCATCAATGGCTCTGGTTAATTTCTTCATTCTTCAGCTGAAGTGGTTGAGGTCCCTGAGGACACTGCTTCTCTATGATTCACAAGATCATTTTTAACATCTAATTTGTCATTATTTTTTTTTCCTAAAAGGTTTTTATAAAGTGTGTCAAATTATCTCTGGAGCGTCATTAGTTTTACTTCTAGCGTAAATGGGGTTTTATCTTCTGCTGAATATCATGATGTAGTTTCTAACGCATGATTCTCATTAAAAAAAACTGTGAAGTGACTCTTTTGAATGCATCTGGTTCAATTTCGATTCAACCAGAACCAGAATCCTATCCATAAAAACTTGTATTACCTTGGAGAGTTGCAAGTTATTCAACTGAAGTATGTGCGAGGGTGTTCTGATGTTTTTGTTACTGTTGACTGCTTGCACTTCTTGTTTAGCATAATTTGTGTTGCTCAGCTTGATAATTCAATCTGCCTGATATTCTGTTGTAGGCTACTTCCTTACCATGTGGTGGCTGACTATGAAGCAGAGGAAGATGATAGAATTCTAGATTCTGATACTACAGGGCAGATGTTGTCCCGCCCGCAGCAGTGGGATAACAACATTGCTGCCAAGGTTGCTGAATTCACAGGCACTTTTGAGAAACAGGTTTATGCCTTCAACCTGATATCCCGAAAACGTGGTCAGGGGGAGTTCCGAGCCGAAGAAAGGCTTATGATTGAGCAGGCCCTCCTTCAAGAAGAGAAGCGTGCCATGCTGGACTTACGAGCTGAACTAGAGTCACGGGAGAAAGCTGGTCGAGAGGCCAAGATGAGAATGGCGGCCATGGCCCAAGCATCTCAGGCTCAGTCTCAATCACACGCCCATACTGAAATGATGGCTCGAGGGGCGATAAGAGCTAATGTGTTAGGGTCTCACAGCAATGATGTCTCGATGGGTCACGACATGGGAGAGCAGGAACAAGGAGGAAACCCTGATGGTATGATGAATGGATGGGGGCATAATGGTCAAAGAGATGATGAGCCAGCAGATGATTTCTTGAATGATGAGGAGAATGAAAATGGGGGTGCAGGAGGTCAGGATGATGAGTGGCGGGAATCAGGGGAGTTTGATTTGAACACCAGGTGAGCAAGCACCTTCTGTAATTGACTGGCTTTGTGTTGGGAATCTGCAAGTTGGGGCTGAAAAACTCGTTGAGTTGGTATTCTGAAAATAGGAGTTGTCTGTTAGTAATGAGCTCAGTAGGGGCTACACAGGGCTTTGGAGATTATCACATTGAAAGTAATAGACATGTCTGCGGATTTAGGAATTGAGGCCTTCTTTACATTGTTTTCTTCCCAGAGTTTGATCAGCAGCTAAAGTAGATAAGGCACCTTTAAGATCTGTTTCTTTGTCTTTCCAATGATAGCTGGAGAAATTGTCAGCACAAATTGCTGCCGCTTGAGTAACATGACAACCATGCACCATGCGTGAAAATTATAACAGTAAAAAACCAACATTGAAAGAAAGAATGCTAGAGTAGTAACTGAGCAAGCTTGAAGAAGCAAAGAAGCTCAAGTTTTTTTAGTCAAAGAAACGAACGTTTGTGTGGGGCTGTGGAATGCACAAGGATGTAATGTGAAACCTACAAAATACTGGGGAGCTGAGAGTCCAATCTTTGCTGTAGCTCCTTGATCTTCAAACACATTTCTGCCTTTTGTTCCTTGTAGCTCTGTAGCAAATAATCTTTCGCCTCGATGACTTCCTTCAACTCTCCAACCTCCATTCTCAGCATCTCTACCCGGTCTGAGGCCCCTCTTCCCTTCTCTAATGGATCCAAGTTGGCCTCATGATTGGGGTACCCATTTGAGTGACCGTTCATACCCACTGATGGCCAGATTGCGGCAGGCGGAGCTGTTTCATTAGGGCTGACTTGTCCGACACAGTGGTCAGCAATTGCTTTCCTCAGTCTTTGAATTTCTCTTTCTGAATCAAATAAATCTTGATTCGCTGCATCAAGCTGTGACTGCAAATGAGCACAATGTGATAGCTGTGAACTGAGCGAGTTTTGCAGTTCCAGAAGCTGATCCTGCATCTCAAGTATCATATCGTCTCTTCTCTTCAGTTGCTGCCTCAGCTTGTGAATCACTTCTCGCTTGTTGATGAAGACATCAGAACCTGATTCCGACACGGAAGGGGACTGTGAACAATTTGAGTGGTGGAATGGTTTTGGAGGTAACTCGAGCCGGTCCGGAGATGAAGCCCACATTACCCCATTTTGTTTGGCATACTCGGGGGCTGGAACAGTTGCCAGCTGCAGATCCCGTTCAGGTTCCAGAATCACGTGTCCATTGGGTGTGTGTTTCCTTCCAACGATGCCCCCATTTCCTGTCCAAAACCTAATACATATTAATACGTCTAATCTAAAATGGAACTGATAAAAAGTTTCGTTCTTGTAAGAAGGCACAGGAGCCCATAGCAAATCATACTACGAAAACGCAGCAAAAATGTGTCTCAAACTAATAATGAGTACTGTTATTTAAAGGTTGCTTTTCAACCTGAATCGTAGCTGAAATGCGTGTCTTCGTCGTGTGTGAAAGAGTAATCATTGGAACGCAATCGACAATTTCCTAGCCTTCCGTTATCTATAGAATTTCCTGCACTCCCAATAACGCAAATTTAACAATCATATGACATTTCTGACCAACGCCCACATAAAATCCTACAACATAATACTCACTGCCCTGGTTTTGCTGCCTACTGTCCAGTGCCTGCTTTAGCTTGTACCCTAGACGAATCGACAGTGAACTTAACAAAGCACCACCTGCAATTAAAACCCAGTGTGGCCTCTCACCCTGATAACTTCTTGAACTCTGACTTCTAGGCATCTCATTTGTTCTTGATGTCATTCTTACAGCTATTTAATAGCTCAACACAAAAAATGCATCACCAGTCCATTTCTAACTATCTGAAAATGACATTTCATATGACGAAAAGTCATCATCCAAGGAAATAAATATCACCATTCAGTCTTATAACCTAAGATGACAGCACATGCCACTGTAGCAAAATCAAACTCGCGCCATCTTGTACATAAAAATCCATAAGATGGATAAACTCATAACTTGAAGCACTAACCGCACATCTCAATGCTCGAAGAGGAGGATCAAATGTACATCATCCAAATAATCATTTGCAATTCTTAGCTTTCCACGGCACCCCAATACCATAATGTTTAAGTTCTAGCATCAGATTAACAGGACGGATCTACCTCCAAAATTACCAACATCTAACAGCTGAAGCATTAAAGTAAAATTCTCCTTAGCTTGCAGCTTACGCTTCTATTTAAGACAAAGAGCATGACACCGAAGATGCTCCGGTCAAGGATCCAACTAAAGTCCACAAAGCAAGGAAACTTGTAACTAACTCAATCGCATCTTTAAGACAACATGCACACATGATAAGAAACTTATTAACTAAAGACAAGTAACAATCGCAGCTTAAAGCTAGTCACGCAAATAAGCTATGACTACAAATATCTAAAATGCAAATGGCCAGCAGCTGACAACACTACCATAGACAATCCAGAAATGGACTTAACAAACCAACAATGCTTGACTAAGTCCAATTGTTCAACCACCGAAGGAAAACAATAACCGATTCCTAACCTCTCCAGTACCAACCTAGTGTTGGAAAGTAACCTAACTCCGCCACTTCACCTCCAACAGAAAAGTAAATAAATAAACAAAAAGTGCAAAATCCATCGGTAAATCTGCCGCCGGAATCTCAAACAGCACAGCCAAAAACCGATCGTTTCCGAATGCGTCTAACACATCAACTCAAACAAACAGCGCGAAACTCAAAACCAGATTAATCCAGATACACACACATCAGCGCCGCTCATCCGTCTCCGACCGCAACGAATCCAATCGACACCGTTCCAAAACCAAAACACGCACCAGACAGAACCAGAATATCAAAAACTGACCTGAATCGGCCGGTGAGCGGCAGGTGTTTCGATTTCCGAATCGTGTGATTTCTAGGGCTCCGAGCAACCTGAATCTGCCGCTGAACAGGAGACTTCGTTCTGCTGGTTGTAAGAGTTAAAACGGCGGCGGATTAGGGTTTGAAGCGACGAAATCTGAGCGGTTGCCGGCGAGGTCGGAGGTGGGACGAAGTTGGGAATTTTTTATGTTCAGAGGGTTTTTGAGTGCGATGAAAATGGCGGCTTCGTAATTACTCGGACAAATATTTTCCCTGAGGTTCCGGAATTTCCTTTTCTGCCACGTGTTGAACGCGCGAGCCTTTGTGAATTTCCATATTTTCTATTTTTGTAATGAAATAAATGTCATGCAGTTAAAGCCATTTTTTGTCAACTTAACGCCGTTAACGGTTTAGTTTTGAATTTTTATTTTCATGTGCACAATAAAAATAATAAATTTTAAAAAGAAATCTTATCTCAAACCGTCTAATAATTGCTTGCTAAATAAAAACGACGTGTTTTCAGTTGTTTGATACGCATGTTTTAAATGATTGATTTTAATAATATTTATGTTAAAATATACACATGTTCAGTATCGATTGGTTTTTAAAAGAAACCATCTTGACAGCATATTATTCAACGGATTTTGATCTAAGACTGTGAAGAAATTTATAGTCATTATTAAACAACGTCCTTTAATTTTAAATAATCATTCATCTTATGTCATATGTACGGTTTGTTTTTAAATTTGAAAATCATTATAGTTTGGCACATATGTTTTGGATAAATACCAGTGGTTATAATGTGAATGTAAGAGTGATTTTTGGGTGGACTCTGTCCATCACGTGACGGTGGACATCGCCAATGGTGAGTCATCACGTGGCGCGTTGAAAAGTCAAAATTACACGTGACGATTTTTAATTGGTTTGAAATTTTTTTTAACTTTTCAACGCGACACATGACAACTCACCATTGATGGTGTCCACCGCCACGATGGACACAATTCACCCAAAAATTTCTCGTGAATGTAATATGACTTTGCAGTACAGGACAAAATTTTTGTAAAAAATAATTATTTTGCACATAGGAGTGGTTATAGAAATTTAAAATATTTTGAGTTGGCAACAAATTAATTGGATGCACAGATTTCAATGTTTTTTTGTTTTTTTTATAGTGGTTGGAAAAGGAGGGAGAAAACTAATAATGTTAATTTTGTTGTTATATTAGGAGTAAATGTCATAAGAAGATGTTAGGTGGAAATATATTTATTACTATTCTGTTTGGAAAAATGATAAATTATTTTTTATTATAAGCCAATAGTACAGCATGGAAGTAGCGTGGTAGTTGGTCTTTCGGACGAAAATCTCATTCTGATGAGATTGGAGATATGGCGAAACTGCATAGAGACAAAAATGTAAATTCTAATAAATAAATTTAATTAGAATTTATTTGTGTTTATATTGACATCTCATAAATACTACGTGCTTTAAAAAGCAGTAGAGGATTTTGGCTGTGAACATACTTTTAGGTGATTAATCATTCAAGTAAACTTAATCAAAAATATTAGCTAATTATAAAAAATACATTTTGAAAATAATAGTACTTAAAAAATAAATTTCAAAAAATAATTAATTATTCTCCTTTTTAAAAAAAGAGTTTATGCATCTTTGCTTCAGTTAGATAAAGTAAAAGATGCAATTGGTATTTACTTCCTGGTCAAGCGTATTATATGCCTGAATATCTTAAAGGACAGCTTTATTGGGGGCCTTATGAGGATTTGGTTCTTTCCAATCACGTCTGCAAAATTGGTGGCTTCACAAATCATATCGTGATTTGTTAGCTGCTCTCCATCACAAATATGAAGTCAGAAGGAGACGAGAAAATTTGGATGTAAAATTTATGAAGAAATTTGTATAAAGAAATCTGTGGTACCACTTTGTATGTCCCCATCACAGACAACACATTGGTGAGAATGGTAGAAGGGCAGCTGAATATTATGTTTACCTTATAGAAACAGCTGTTTGCATCCATGATGATAAATTAAGCAGGTGTATCAATCGATTGCTGGTGAATGCTTTTGTGACATGGCATACTTGCTGGGGAAGCAGGAACCATGCAATCTTATATCACAATCCGAAAGCAACTCGCTGGAGATAATCAGGGCGTCTTTTACTGGGCATTCTAAGGAGGCCTGTGATCTGGAGCTCAGTTACCGCCCTGCAGAAACGTGCTCTGAAGAAAGTTCGGGTCAAGGAAGAACGAACCAGATGGTGAATCATGATATGTTAGAACAGGTCACGCTTGATAACAAATTGGAAGATGATATGGTAATGGAATACAAAGAAGGATACTGGATTGTTGCTTCACTAATGCTTGCAGGCTCCTCATCCCTGGCTTTCCTTTTCTTTGGTGTACCCGATTTCTTTTTCTTGTTTTTTTCATTAACAACTGGATTGATGATAGTCTTGAAAGAATGGTACCAATCGTGAAGATTGATGAGATCTCCGTGCTCTTGGGCCAAAGTATACCTGGAACACAACATTTACGAACTTTGTTGGTAATAACACAGTTCATAACAACTCTGATTTTCCTTTTCTCGTTCACACAGTGGAATGAAAATGTAAACTGAACTAAGCAAAGTACTTACAATATGGAGGTGTCATGCATGGTCGGGAGTAAGATGGTCCCTTTCTTGCTACAACAGTTGCACTTAAGGATCTTTTGAACATCCAGAAGATCTACCTGTATCTGCCTTCGAGGGTCTCCAATCAAGGCCTGGGTAACACCGATGCAGGGGATTAGCATATTAAACCAATCAACTAACAGTAGAGCAAGCTGGCGATCCCTGTTACTAACTGACTGTCCGAAAATATGAGGTAGGGTGGAATAGATATATACAGTCACAAAGCATAAGAACATGTATATGGATGTCAGCAGTTGTGTCATGAAGATTTTAAAGTAAATACAATCCTTACAGACTGAAGATTGTCAGCATTCTCGAAACAGTGAAGTTCCTCAAATGGTCGCATGTATTCTCTGTTCGAGACCAATATTCAGTGTTAGGGAGATGTAGACACATATATGCATATAAGACAATTAAAAGCAAATGAAGGGATAAAATGTTATGAATGGCAGCGACTATTGCAGTTGTAGAGGTAAAATGTCAGGACTTCAGCCATTGCTAGCATCATGGGAATTTGTACGAAGGCTAGGAATATCAAGAAAGATACAAAATGAATTACCTAACGAGGGACTTTATTAGGGAGGCTGCTTTCTCATTCGCTGTCTCTTTTCCCATGTTTAAGTTGCTCCTGGATGTGATCCGTCTGCAGCAACACAACAGACTAAGATCTCAGTCTAAAGTCTTGAACTTTGTGAACAATTATGCTCGAGTTCAACCATTCAGCTGATGCCATTCTTAAGCATATATGAAAATCCATTAGTAAGCAGTTCTCATGAAATGCAAAGAACAGTTACAAGTTTGATAGGGGATTGACTCACTACAGACCAGCGAGTCGAATGCAGCAGAGTTCATTTGAAAGACAAAACAATCATGGAAAAAGAAATTACCTTGAGGCATTGATAGATTCTTGTAGTGAACCTTTTCCCTCATCAGATATTATTGAACGGAGTTCCTTCACTTTTTCATTAATCTGCAAATATTAATGATTGAAACTTTTGATCAACATGTAAATCGCTACTCAGATCCATATAATAAGAAACAAAAAACCAAACAAAAAGATAATGGATTAGGAAATGCCCTGTGATGAAACAAATATAAAAATCGGTCACCATATGAGTATACCTCATCTAGGTCTGCAGTGTGTCTTTCCCAGTTCTCAAGGATTTGGCTAAGCTGGGTTTCATGAAGATCCCTAATTGCAGTAGAATTAGTATACGCATAACCAGATGATTTCAACTCACTACTATGACATGAGGTCAACTGAGCTATTATATATTCATATGCAATTTGATTCACAACCACTCTGAAGTTTCTTTTCTCCTAAAATAAAATTGATCCTAACCCCGAATACTACAGTATAAGAAGAAGATGTATTTTCACACAAGCAGGACGTTCTTTCACTAAAAAAGGGCTATTGTAACTTAAACAAGATGTAGACTCCAGAAACATTAGAAATACCAGCATCAAAACAAGTAGCACCTTTCATTGTCTACCTCACACTGTTGACTGCCTGGCGAATAAAACCATTCTTTTTGAATGACTGCGGATAGACACAGTAGTCACTAGACATTTTTGCTCCAAGCTCGCGTTCTAAATTTGTATTTTTATCAGATGCCACAAACTTGTGAAATTCTGGATCCAGCGCCTCACAAAACAAATCTAGAAGTTGAATATTATCGCTTTTTCCTGCTTCATGGAGACACTGCAATGTGATTCTGTTAGCAGACCACTACAAGAATTCTACTGTCTTTACATAAATCTGAATAAATAAACATTTTGTGCAATATAGCAAATGATGACTTTCAGTGCAAAGAACGAAATTTTTCTTCGGTGAACTAAAAAAGCTAACTTTATAATACAGTAAACAATGAAAGACCAAAAATGTTAAATAGAGTAATAGCAATGGCTTGCAGGCCAACAAAATCCATGGATGGAGAAGTGTCCCAAAAGTGACAAGCAGGTACTAACACACCTTAAAGTACATCTTAATAGTAATTTAATTACATTAAAATAGGTGTTTTTGTTTAGTTCTCAGTTGTCTAGTGGAAAATGCATACGTAGTGAAGTGTTTTTCTCTGGTCTTACTATTTGTAGCTCGCTGAGCCTATTGCGTTACTTCCAGTCTCAGTTTCCTCATAAGAAGAGGTTAGCTTGGCAAAATCAAAGATCGCAGCTCGAGGAGTCATGGCTTTTACTGATTGGTAGGTGTCCCTAGATTTGATTTTCTTTATAATTAAAATACAGTTTCATTTAAGCGTGAGAGAAAAATTTGTGCTGTAAAAGAATAATAGTAGCATGATTTGTATAAGTGTGTCACTTATGAAAATGATCATATATGAATATAGGCACCCCGCATGTGAGTGTGCACGCTCACAGAACTATTAGAACTGGCAAACAACATGCCCAAAGAGTAACTAATAACTAAATTAAATGATATGGTGAAAGCGCCTGTATGCAGCTAAGTGTTGTTAAGGAGGTAAGGGTGTAATAGCATTAACACAGGACATGAGCTTGAGGACTCACCAAAAGCACAGAGCTCCAGTAATTTTTACGTCTGGTCGACTCTGCCAAAGCATGAGAGAACTTTTCTCCAGTTCGCTCCACCACCTTATTCCTAGCATGCAGATAAAGATATCATATAGGCAAAAAACTCCATGGAAACAGAGACATGTAATAAAATATGCAAAACTATTAGTACGAGTACTTGAGCATTGCTTCTGGTAATGGTGAACGCATATCAAATGGCATTCCCTGAAATCAACAACAATTTTAAATTAAATTATAAATATCCATAAAAGTTGACATCAGCACATTGTTTGTCGGTGAAGGAACAATAATTGTTAAAGATTCAGCCCTAAATTTGTAACAGGCCAAGATCACAATGAAATGAAATAATAACCAACAGATGTTAACCACAGCATTCATTTTGATTTTGTATCTTCCTCAATATGAAACTCAAAACAGGAAAATGTAGATTAGGAAGTAATTCAAAGTTCATGGATGATGAAGTATAACTCACAAGAGTGTCTTCTACCAAAAAGAGAGTACTCAGACCCTTGCTTATCAGTTGCCTTGAGAAATGCTGAACACAGGCAATCTGCATGAGCATGTCGAAACATTACTGAATTGAGATTCTATGCACACCATTAACAACCATGTGGCAAATACAGCACTCGAAAAGAAGGGGTTGACTAACCTTCAGAGCTCTTATAAATGAGGTCAGTGTTCCGTCTTGTCTCAAAAAATAACTTCGCATAAAAGCTGCAACTTTATAGTCAATGTTGAAACCACTGCACTGTTTAACGAGAACAGCCTCAACAATCGCATCCATCTTCTCAGCTGGAGATCCCAACATAAACTTGGAAGGAGAAAAATACTGAAGTACATTTGAGGGAAGTAGCTTTCTAGCAGAGTCAATAGTTGTGGAAACTCCCACTACTAAGACAATTGGAAGCTTAAGCACCCATTCACTGTCAAGCAGAAAAGTAAAATGGAAATGAATACAAAATTTAAATTGTTGCGGAATTAGGAATCCGTGATCCGATCATTTATAGGGCAATACAGAATAAGACCCTACCATTAACAAAATTATTTATGAATTCATTCTATTAGACATTATTTGATAAAAATATACAAAATCAAACAGGAGAGGCGCACAATACATTGATGTTCTTTAAGTGAACAAACAAAAGCACCACCGTGCCAAGGTTACCCACTTACAGATATGCTAGTTCGAATATTGTACATGAGAGTGCAAAATGAGAGTAATCCATAGAAAGATATTTACAGCTCATAAGCAGCATGATATTAAGGATCAGAGAGCAGAGAGACTGAATATTAACTTGAGTACCTCAACGTAAGGATGAAATCCGCTAACACAGACCCACAACACCTCTCCATATCATCTATAATTATCACCATAGGCTTACTGAGTCCTTGCTCGCTGTACCAAGCCGCCAAGACTGAAATATCAGCAGCCTGGTTCAAAGATGTTCACAGAACAAATGAGAAACCAAAAAAGTATATTTTTACAAACAACTGAAATAACTTTGGAGATAAACATGTTATTTCCATTTACTCACATCTGAAGAAATCATCAAGAACTGTCTCAACATAATCTTTAGACAGCCACCAATCCCAGCCTTGGCTGAGAAGTCCAGTGATGATAGATTAGCTACATGACATCCATGGGACTTCAGATGCACACCAAGATCACGAAATGTCAGAAGATCGTCAACAAAGTCCAGATTCTCTGCAATCAAATGGAAAGGTGTCAAAATAAAGCAAAGCGTTCTCTAAAGGAGGAGGAAGTTTCTAAAATATCTAGCTGAAAATTTCCGGCAATATATATCCACAAAAGGAACAAACATCTAATACCCTTAATGTGATACCTCAATGAGAGACTCCTGATAATTCTATAAAGCTACTTTAAACATATATTCTCACCCTGAATAACCATACCTAACTAAGATAACAAACAAAAGAATAAGACCACTAACTAGCTTGATGGTCCCTCTACATGCTGCCATAAATTTCATTTTCAATAACAGTCAACTTTGACATGTGAGTCTCAATCTCAACAGAACCCAAAACAATTTGTGAAGGACTAAAAGCGTGGCAAAACCAGAGGCTTACTAGTGAGGACAAGACCGATGGATATCTTCTTAGAAGCAGCATCAGTTATGATGGGGTAAGACCGATTAGCTTTCACGTGTCTGGACGTTTGACATACATTTATTGCCTCAAACGATTCACACACCCATTGAAATATATCATCAAATAAATTTACATTGAATTTCTTCAGGACATCCTGCAGCAGTCCACTGCATTGTCAGCATTTAAGGTCAAACAAGGATGATCTCTGTAAAAAGAGGCATAGAACTCGCTCTCATATATTTTGAGATCATAGAACACGCTAACCACACATCATTGACCATCTTAAGATTCGTGTTCACTAAATAGTCTTTTTCAAAAGACTAATACTTATAATTGCACTCAATACATTTAAAAAAAACTAACGTCCAGTCTCTTTCAGAGTGACCTTTTAGACTCAGCACCATGTAATCTTACCAAACTATAAACTAATCAATAACACAAAGACAGCCCTACTATTATTCCTTAAATCAGATAGAAGGAAAAATTCCACGAATCAAGCAAATACGCATCCCAAACCTGTATAGTCGACTCAATCTTAGACCAGACAGAGTCAAAAGCCTCCATTCTCAGACGCTCCATGCATCGCTCATTCTCACCATCACCACAACCCCCTTCTATACCCTCACAATGCCTCAGTTTCGCAGGCGATAAGTCAATCTTCCTTCTGGCCTTTCCAGCAGACGCAGCAGGTGCCTTCTTTTCCACCTTCCTAGCCAATGCCTTGTGTAGCACAAAGAACGGCTGCATTCGTTCCATACAAAATGAGTCGCTTAACAGTTTCCCTCAAACAAAAGATTTCTAAAACAAACTACAATAAAACCATATCAAATTTCAACACGCATCATCACGTCCCGTCCTTCAACCCCTAATCCGAATCAATTTCTATTCATCTACAGCACCAGTTTCAAATTGTAGCGTCGTACAGCTTCAGGTCTCAACTTCCACAGAAAGCAAACCTAAAATCCACCAATCCGTACATAAGTAGAGAAATCGGACCTGAATATTCGATTCGAAAGTCCCGGAGAAAGTCTCAGGCGAAAATTCGTCATCCGGAGCTTCCGCCATTAACACTCGATTGTAGGGTTTCGCTTCAGCCTTCGTCCCTTTCAGACCTCGTTCGCTTGGCGGTTGATTCTCCGTAAACTGGCACCGCATCTCCAATTTGGCGGGAAAAGTATAGCCCGACTTCGTGGGCTTCTGTAATTGGGCCTATAAGAATTCATCAACTTGTCTGGCCCAATTAAATATCCATCCTCCGTCTGTCGAAAAATATTTTCTTTACATTTTCACAACTTACACACTATAAAAGAGTAGGTAAGCCACAAAAATTGAACTATTATTTATTTTCAAATTAAATATTGAATTTTTAATTTTTTAATTCGAATTTTTTAATTATTCAATTTAATTATTATAGACTTAATTATTATAGACTTAATGAATGATAAAATTAAGTCTATAATAATTAAAAATAATTAAAAAGTTTGATCCTGAAATTGAAGAATTAAAAAATTCGATACTTATAAATAATAGTTCGGAACATATTGTTATTTTACCCATATAAAATAATATTGTCATACAAGCAAATTACATTAGTCATTACTTAATCTTACTTCAAGCCACCGGATCTAACTCCAAATGGTACTTACTATATATTACTGGTTTCGAAACATTTATGATGTCACAATCTAATTTAATTAATCGCAACTTTTATTTGTTTTCATAGAATAATTAATTTCCCAGTAATTATTTTAATTTAATCACGTAAGTCTTAAACTCATTTGTAAGTGTTTTAAAAGACACTACACTATGTGAGACGATGTTAGACAAAAATAAATAGTGCAAAATAATATATATTAACAATAAATTTTATGATTAGTTATCAAAATATATATTTACAATATACGATATTTTCAACAACAAAAAAAATCAAAATTAATCAATTTTAGGCACGATATTTTAACTCCGACTTCGTAGCCTAAAAAATTAGAATATTGTTTTTTTTGCGGTGGTTAGGGGCTGCACACCATTCCACTTTTAATGACTTAAATTCACTGTGGATTAGCTCACGCCGCCGGTGTTCTAAAAGGCGCTAGACGGTGGACGTAACACCTAACGATTAATCAGTTAGGCGGGGATTAATCGAAAGAATTAATCAGATGGTTAGGCGAAATTATATATTAATAATATATTTAATAATTAATTATAAAATTATACCTATAAAATTTAATATTATTTTAAAAATAAAATATATAAATAATTATGCGCTAGACGGAACGTTTTAAAAATGCCCGCTTTCATATAAATTATTTACCAGAACTAATGTAACAAAACGGAAATAGTCATTTCTCACCGCTTTCATAGAAAATTCTTCTACATTGATAGAAAAATTTAAAAAAAATATGATAGAGTATAAGATATAATAGTTTTAAAAATAATGTTAAAAAATAGTTGAAGAAAATAATAAAAAAAAAAAACCTCGAAATATCAGCCGATATCGCCCACCCACACTTTTGGCATTCACTCAACCAGCTCGCATTTCGCATCGCCGTCTTCGTCATCTGCTCATCCACGCTCTCCGCCTCCGCGATCGACTTCAGACCATGTCGACCGGCTTAGTTCCCGTTTCAGTCGCCGGTAAGTCTCCGATTATCCATTCCCTTTGTCGGCGTGCAATCCGCTATCAATATCGAGTTATAGGGTTTTCATTCGGTAGAAATTAGGAAATCCGGTGGCTGAGTGGATTGATGGTTTCGAATTAAACTCCAACCAGTTTCCATTCATTTTTTTTGTCCGTCGCGACGGTCTCCTATTAGCGTAACGGTCGGATTTTGATTTGGAGTTGGAAATTGACGCCGCCGGGGCTGTTTTAGCGGCTTGTAATAGTTTTATAGGAGTAGTGAATGGGAGAGGCGCTGTGAAATGAGTTTGCTGGAGCACGAGTGGCTTAGATGAATACTTTTTTTTTTGGCTTGAGCTGTGTGGTTTTGACTGAGGCTGTAGGCTGCGAAAGCATGAAGAGTATTGATAGCAGGGATTGAAATAGATTGGGATATGGATATGAGTTCATGTCGAAATTCCTTCTCATAGCTTCAGTTAGAGATTAGCTTAAACAGAAACTGAGTGTGGGCAGCTTTGGAATTGGAAGTTACTTGTACAGAGTAGCTCTGGAAACCTTTACTGTTGCTCGTAATCTTTTAGATGATGTGATTATTTATCTAGTGTGTTAAGGTGTGTTCCTAGACTTCGGTTGAAGCTGAAAAATCTGGGAATTTTTTGACATATGTGAAGGCTTTTTCTGCATTGTAATTTAGACAATGTGATTCTTAAAGAAAATTGCAGTTGTTAGTTGGTTTTTGTTACATCGTAATGTCGATACTTTGGCCTGGCATCACCTGCAAACATTATGTGGCGTGTATGCTTGTTTGGTAAATCATTAAGCTGTAAATTCTTCACATTAAGGCTGTGTTTAATTTAGGAAAAATTTGAGAGAAAATGGGAATGAATCCCTGGTTTGATTTAGGGAGAGATTTTTTCAAAAAATATTTTTTATTAAATGTAAATTACAACGCACACATCCGACCACTTGGGAATTCGGACTGTGGTCATGGGGATTGTCAGGATTTAAGGTTTAAGAAGAGTTAGAGAATGGAAAATTAGATGGAAAATTTGAACAAACAAAGAGTGTTTGAGCACTTTCCATGGGTTTTCCACCCCTAAACAAACAAAGGAAAATGAGATGGATTCCATGGGGAATTCACTTTCCATCCATTTTTCTTTCCTGCTTATTTTCCCTAAACCAAACACACTATAAAAGTTTTTCTGGTTGTTCTCATCTGAGGTGTCTGATATTATGCTTATGCAGGTGTATCCGCTATTGGACAGCCAAAGGTATGGTCGACAAAGCCTTCTGCTTTTGTAACAGCGCCTAAGGGGATGACAGACCTGAAGAAACCCCGCGGGAGATACGGAATCAACCGCAACTTCGCAGTTTATGCAGAATACAAGTAGGATTTTGATATTCTAATTTATTAGAACTTGCACTTCCCTATAAAAAAATGATTAATGGTGCATAAGAAGTATATTTTTATCACCATGGATTAATGGTTTCAAAGATGGGTTACCGCAAAGTAGTTGTCACTAGCATATGGCCTGCAAGTTTACTCTGCTCACTGATTTTCCAGCCTCTGTAGATTTCACTCCTGAGTGGACTTTATGTTTACCATTTTAAAGGAAGAAAATACGTTACATTTCTATGTGTCATTTACAATATCTGAATAAATGTTGGCTGCATCAAACTTCCACCATGCTGCATGTGGGAAGAAGTCTGCTCCTGTTTTAGATGTTGACTATGACCATGTTTCTGTTTGTACTTTACAAATGTGATTTCCCACCTCTGGGAATTCTGATCATGAGTTGTGGTAGCAGATCAGGTGGAACTGGAGACTTTGCAGCTGGCTTTTTGCTGGGAGGCGCGGTTTTTGGGACCCTTGCTTATATATTCGCCCCACAGGTTATTAGACTACATCTCCCTTCCGATTTTTTTTACTTTTCATACACGTATTGAAATTTTAGGCACTTTCATATCGCTACATTCACAACAGTTCCCTCATGCGTGGAATCGCTTTTTCGACTTTACTTCAGATCAGAAGATCTCTGCTGAACGAGGATGAATATGGTTTCCGCAAAGCTAAGCGACCGATCTACTATGATGGTGGCCTGGAGGTGTCTAACCCATTTTATTCAAACTCTTCCATCTCCATGCATTATACTCTGCACAGGCCCTTAAAATACTTCTTGCAAATTGCAGAAAACCCGAGAGACTCTAAATGCGAAGATAAACCAGCTGAACGCAGCCATCGACAACGTATCATCCAGGCTGAGAGGCGGCGGCAAGGAGTTCCCCCCTGCCCCAGTTGAAGCGGATCCCGAAGTAGAGGCCACTCTGTAAAACCAAGTCTCTTTCACCCTCTATTTCCTTAGTATCATGATGAGACCTTACAAAATCTTCATGTAAACGCAACCCTTTGAAAGATCCAAATGTGTACGTTCCACAACAATAAATGCTCGTAGTTGAAAATGTGTCTTCTTTTCCATAAAAGGCCCCGCAAATTTAAAAGCGTGTGTTAAAGAAATAAATAAACAAGTTAAAAGAAGTCATTCATCAGTACTTCTCATAAAAGACACTTTTGTCTAGTAATTATGCTTCACAAAAGTAAACTTATCTTTTATTTTTTTATAAAATCAACAATTTGATTTATTTCCAGAGCAGCTATACAAGTTTACAGTCAAATAATTTACACATAAAACATGGATGATTTTACACAAAAACATAGTGGTTTACGTAAAACAAGATAAATGTTGTTTAAATGAGACATGTATTAGATAATGATTAATTAGTAAAACTTAAAACTGTATCATTTCACCCTGGCAAATTGATTGGCTTTTTAGTGTAAAAATACTAAAATCAGAAGCAAATACTATTTAATTGGTAAAATATATAATCATTTTTTTTACAAAATGGTGAACTCATATCATATATTCTAAAAATTAGTGTTGCAAAATACACTCCCTAATACAAAAATCATATTTTTAAACCCAAATAACACATTATAAAATATTACATAATTTCAATTATATAGCATCAGAGCTGCGACCAGTGATAAAATGTCATATCTTTCGCACCTCGAGTTTGAACCTTAAGAGGAATTATAGATCTCGAGTTTGAATCCCCAAAAAGGGAAATGGGAAACTCCTATTGATCCATTTTAAAAAAATAAAATAAATAAGACATGTATTTTGGATCCAAGCCACACATTTTCAAGGCACATTTTCCAAAATACACTACAAAATCCAAATGACATAACATTGTCCAAAATGGTGTTTCTGGACCACACATTCTAGTGCATTTCTCAAAAATACTTCACGAATTTCAAATGATAGACTCTTGAAAAAACATTCTCTAGAATTATTTCTCAATGATTTGTTAACTTCCAAGTAGATTTTGAGTTTTGGTAACTCCATAAAAAATTTTATACACATACTTTTCATACTACAGAATAAGGGAAAAATCGGATATGAGGTGACATCTCATGTTTTTTAGTCAAGAGATCTGATCAAAAAAATATAGATTTGCTAGTTTTGTGGTACAGTCAAATCAAATACAACAAGAAAAAAACGATGTAGTTTTGTCATCAAAACGGTATAGTTTTTAAACTTAATAACTGTTTTCTTATTTTACTAACGTAAGGGATTCGGTTATAACACATGGTTGATAGATGATTGGTCATTTAAAAAAACAAATTACATGATTTTGGACTGTTATTTTTGACTTGACTGTTATGGTTCTAAATCCATTTTAAAATATATATAATAAATTTTATTTAAAAAGCATAATTATTCCACATACAAAAAAATTATTAGAAATTTAGAATGTTAGAGTAAAAGAAAATCGTCTACTAAAAATATTTTAAAATAATGCGCAGATGATTAAAACTTGCCACTAGATCATACAAATTCTCTTATTTCATAAATAAATCAAAATAAAAGAAAAATAATGAATATATGAGTATATCATGTGAGAGTATATATAATTTAATTATACAAACAATTAAAATTATGGTATTTTATATGTCTTTTAGTGCATGTTTGATACATCATATTATTTAAGTTTGTATTATTAATATCCGTATAAATAATACCACGCATTGAAAATGTATTATTAATACGGATTTCAAAAGGCAAATTTTCTTCTCCTACATTATTAATACGTATTTCTATTTCAAACCAAACAAATCACCATGATATTAATAATAACATCATGTTTCTAATACATGTTACCAAACGGGGGTTTAAGGATTTTAAGATTTAAAATTTTTAAGGTTTTTGGAGTTTCATAATTTCAAGTTATTATTATTTCTTTCAGAATTTAAGAAATCAGAGTTTAAGATTTTTTAAATATCTTGCAAACATTAAAAATTTATAATCCCGAAACCTTGAAATATTAAAACGCTAAAAATTGTAATATTATTTAAGACCCCTAAATCATACAAATAGGAGTATACATGGTCCAGAACCGGACCAAACCGGATCGGAATTGATTTTGACCATAATCGGAATAGATAGTTCTTAAGGACCAAAGATCAAATCGGTTCCAGTCGGTTTGGACCGAAACGGATCGATTTGAATTGAATTCATAAAAAATAATTAATTTTCACTAGAATAAAAAATATTTTTCTATTTATATATTAAATAAAAATATATAATTATTATATTAAATTATCATATTTATTAATAAATTGTGAATATTTATTTCTGGATTTGGACTGGATAGGATCGAAATCCGAAATCCGGAATCCTTGACTGAACACTGAATCGGAATCAATCGGTCCGATCCGATTCCGAATCATTTTCTGATCCGATCCGATTCCGAATCATTTTCTGGTCCAAACCGAATTTCGTACACCCTGTATACAAACCATTGTTCTAAAAGGCGGCCGCCTAATCTCTGGGCGGTTCAAAAACGCCTCGCCTAGCCGCCTAGCGCCTAATTATTTTATATATTTTATTTTTAAAATTAAATTAAATTTTATAGGTATAATTTTATAATTAATTATTAAATATATTATTAATATATATAACTCCGCCTAATCATCCGATTAATCCTTCCGCCTAATCCCCGTCTAGCCAATTAGTCCCTAGGCCCCAAGCCAACCGCCTAGGGCCGCCTAGCGCTTTTAGAACACTGATACAAACCAAATAAAAAATCCTTGACATTTTTCTAGCAATATAGATGCAAAAGAAAAATTAAAATGAAATAAAAAAAACAAAGTAGAACTTTACAAGCCATACCCACCCATTCACCAATAAAATAATTAAATATATATCTTTAATAAAATAATAAAAAAAACCTCGTGAGTCTTCTTCGCTTTCCTCAATTTTCTCCTCGTTTCAATTTCAACTTGTACCCACTCAAAACCTCCACTTCCTCCCTCCTCCGAACCACCCGACGCTCCTTCCTCCACCCCATTTCCCTCCCGCTTCCGACCATGTCCGCCAACTTCACGGTCAGCCCACCACCCCGACTCCCCCACAATGCGATTTCTCTCCCTGACTTTTCGGTTGCCTGATCCTCCCATTTTTGAATTTTTTTTTCCGCCAGGGTCTGGACGATCTGGACGGGGAATGCGAGTGGCCGCCGTGGCTGCTGCCGATGCTGCGCACCCGCTTCTTCGTCCCGTGCGAGGCGCATTCCCACCCCCGGATGCAGAAGAGCGAATGCAATTTCTTCTGCCTGGACTGCGCAGGCGGCGGGCTCTGCTCTCTCTGCCTGGCCTCGCACAAGGCCCATCGCACCATTCAGGTCGGTACTTTTCGATTCTGTTGAATTGGGGCCTGGTTTGTTTGATCGAAATGTGGTTGCACTTTTCTGGGGTTTGAGTGCTTGGGGGTGCTTTCAGTTTGATTTCTGGACTGCACATTTTCAGATTTATTTTTTTATTTTTTATTTATTTGATACAATAAGTGCCAAATTTAGTGAATAATTGTATATGTTTGGTTTTTGCTGACTCTGGTTTGGTTTCTTGTGGGTCATTTGATCAATTGTGGTTGGATTTTTCTGGGGTTAGAGTGATGGCGAAGCTTTCATTTGATTTCTGAACTGCTGATTTTAGATATTATTTATTTATTTGATACAATGTGTGTGTTCTTGATGCTATTTTTAGTGAATAATTGTGTATGCTTGATTTTTGCTGACTATGGTTTTGTTTTTGGTGGGTCATTTGATCAATTGTGGTTGGATTTTTCTGGGGTTTGAGTGCTGGGGACGTATTCATCTGATTTCTGGACTGCTGATTTTAGATATTTTTTATTTATTTGATCCAATGTGAGTGTTCTTGATGCTATTTTTAGCGTATAATTGTATGCATTTGATTTTGCTACCTATGATTTGGTCTCTGGGGCCTCATTTGATCAATGTGGTTGGATTTTTCTGGGGTTTGAGTGCTGGGGGTGCTTGTAGTTTAATTTCTTGATGGCTGATTTTTCTGATATTTTATTATTTTTTTCTTTGATTCAATGTGTGTTGTTTGATGCTATTTTTAGTGTATAATTGTATGTGTTTGATTTTTGTTCCCTATGCCTTGTTTTCTGATGGCTCATTTGATCAATTGTGGTTGGATTTTTCTGGGGTTTAAGTACTGGGGGGTGCTTTCAGTTAGATTTCTTGACTACTGATTTTCAGATTTTTTTTTTCATTTGTCACAATAAGTTTTTTCTTTGATGTTGTTTTTACTGTGTAATCATATACTCGCTTGATCTTTAGTGCACGTTTGCTAGGATGCTTATGAATTTTTTTGGTAGAAAATTAAGTATCAGGATAATTAGTACGCAACACCCAAAAAAAGTAAAAATGTTAAGGAAAAAAAAAAGGGTATTATTAATATTGTGTGGGTTAAATAATATCCTCACTATTAGTAACGGGATAAAGAATATATTCTACTAAACGTGCATTTAATACTCATCATTTTGATTTATGTTTTTTTTCGTTATTATGACGAGTTTATGATAATAGGTATCAATATGTTCGTATACTATTATATTCCAATAATATTTTAGTGCCATAATCTTGTAATATTTATCTGTTGGAAAATTTTCATCAACAATTTAACGCTCGTAAACTTCATAGGATTATGGAAATTTCACAGTATATTTGATGTTTGTGACCTATGGGCTTTTCGATAAATCTGCCATAGGAACGATCAAACTCGAGACTTGAATCATTTACATGTCGTATTAAATCTAATGGGAAACTGACTATTGTGGTTCAGATTTGTATTCACTCCTGTGCGTAAAATTGTTGCTCTGTGACATTCGTTTCATTTAATCAGTCAATAGTCAATACAGGAGTTCCGGATTTTGGAAGATCTAGGAAATTGTAACTCAGTATGGGTGTGCGTGGAACTTGAGTTTACATAATTTTGCTATTGCGTGTCAGATACGAAGGTCGTCTTACCATAACGTGATAAGGGTCTCGGAGATTCAGAAACATGTGGACATTGCGGAAATCCAGACCTATGTTATCAACAGCGCCAAGATTGTGTTTCTGAATGAACGGCCGCAGCCCAAGCCTGTCAAAGGGGTTACTAAGTACTGTCACGTCTGCGATCGCAGCCTTCTGGATTCTTTCTCTTTTTGCTCTCTTGCCTGCAAGGTATAAAATGCCCCAATTTCTTCGCGCGTCTAATATTTGTATTCAATGTTCCTTATTACGGTAGCGGAACTAGAAATTTTGCTTTGTGGGTACAAAAAAACTGACATATATAATTGAGATAATTTAGTTCAACTGAGTTACAAAAATAAGAAATGAAATGCAATATTTTTAAGCTGAATTTGTGTTATAAAAAAATAAAAAATACAATATTTTTAAGCTGAATCGGGTACATACGTAATAAATATAATATTTTGAAGTTCAACGGGGTACATAGCTTAAAAATATATTATTTTTACACTAAATAAAAAATAGTTTGGTCTGTACGTGGATAGAAAACGGGGTCCACGCAGTGGTACCGCCACTGCCTTATTATATTTGATATTGATTCTGTGATAACTTCTGAATTAAATTTCAGTAAATTACTATACACAATGATACTGATTTTGTGATGCATGGCAGGTTGTTGGGTATTCGAAGAACTTTAAGGCGAAGGAATTGCCCAAGAATGCGGCAAAAGGGTCAGACTCAGAAGGCTCAAGCAGCGGCACAAACAGGAGCAACATCATACAGAGCGTCTCCTCCTCCTTGCCGGAGCCACCGGCCGCTACGGAGAGCAAACCCGCCAAGAGGAGGAGGAAGGGAACTCCTCGCAGAGCTCCAATGTCTTCTCTCAACATGTACTATTAAAGCTCCCTCCCAGCCTAAAATTAATCAGCCTCGAACTACACAGAGTTGAAAATAGCGGCCTGCCTTGGCAGCGGTATTTATCGTGCGCTTTCTAGATAGAATAATTGGAACGTGTTCAAATGCTCATGTGGATTGCGGACAGGTCTGCGCAGGTTTCTGTGGAAACGGGCCAGTGTTAGTACTGAGCGGTTTCCTTCTGGTTCGGTTTGTTCTGAGTTTCAGTGTACATTGTGTAAAGGAGCGAGGAGCGTGTCTCCATGGACGACAGGGCGCGCAGACATGTCTGTCCTTATAGACCCACATGTTGTCTCATGGTATTACAAGTTTTTAGCTTCTGGATTGCATCAGCTTTCTACACTTGCTGTCCTGTTGGGTTTCCGTAAATGTGCCTGTTTGTTTTTCTTGAATTTACGCGTAAAGTTGATAAATTATAATAGGCCGGCACGAGGATTAACATACGTTGTGGGGATTAGAAGTGTAAAAAAAAAATTATAAATTAAAGATTAATTCATTAAATTTGGTTTGGAGTGGTTCGGTTATGGTTTTATTTTTTTTGTAAAATTGACAACTACTGGTTCAATTTGATTTTTTTATTTTTTTCAATCTGAACTAAATCACACTATTTCACTAAATTTTACATAATATATAAATTTAATTGAATAAATGAGTATGTTTATGTTATAAATACTAATTAAGTCAGGAAAAATGAATAGAAGTGAACCATTTAGTTTGGTTTTTTGAAACTAATGGTTGAGTTCAGTATCAAAATTTTCAAACCAAAACTTTAATTTGAAATTTTATTAAAAACCGAAACGAATTTATACTCGGGCATCACTAATTGGTAATAGATTTTATTCTATCCAGAGTTCGAAGATGAGTTCTCCATGTCATTCGGTTCTCACATGTTCCACCACAAAAGCCTTACTCGGACATAATTGAGGATACAGTAACGTTTCATTTCGTTTCGGTTTATAATAAAAATTCAAACCACATGGTTCAATTTTTTTTTCATGAACTTTACTTACTAATTTATTTATTAAATAGGAGGTTTTTTGTATAAATAATAATATATACTAATTTATATTATGTATTCAATTAAATTTATATTTGATCTAAGATATAGTAAAATAGTTCGGTTTGTTTTGAAAAAAAAAAACCGACCGAATCATTAGTCATCGGTTCTCAAAAAATTAAAACCGTAATCGAACAACTAACATTCCAAACCAAACCAAATATTTCAATTTAGTTCAATATAATTCGATTCATTAATTTATTAATTTTTATTTACTGAGTACACTTGGCCACATACTTGGTGTTATCAAATTTGCTCCTTTCTTGAGCCCGTAAGTGAGGTGAGAAAGCATGTCCACAAGTTTTTTTTTTTCAAAGAGAGAGCTAGGAGAATTTGAGGATAAACACCTCCATTCTAATTTGGATGGATATGAAGAGATTGATGAAAAATTATATTTTTTATTTTCCTAATACATTCATTATATACTAAAAAGTCAACTACAGACTTGATCGCACACGTCTTCAACATTTCATCGGGTGGCTAGGAGTCACACTCCTTACATTTTGATAGTCCAATCAGAGTCATCGCAGGATCAATTTTCTCTCTATTCTAACATATTCATGCTACGTTTTGATAGTATATCCAGACTCCGTTATGGACCAGCTCTCGCGCTACTAGCATGGGCTCTATGTCTTGCGGATCAATTTTCAACACTATAACATATTTTTTGGGCACAGACCTCCTCAGTTCCTGGCTTAACAATAAAATGGCCCAACATGGCTTCCATTATCTATCAATTGCGTTAAAGAAAAATCCTGACTTGCACCAAAACTGAAACTGTCAGAGGTTCAGCTTCTACATTTACCGACCTAGTCGGCCCCAACTGTCAACACAATCGTGTGGAATTTTCGGTATTCCTGCCTGAACAGCCGAATACCAGAAAGAGACATTTCGGCCAGAGAAATTATTTACAGGAGAAATATTTCTTCTTAGTTTTCAGAATGCTGAAAAAAAAAACAATCTACTCTAAATCAGTGGAGTATGTTCTTTATGTAGGCACTTCCATCTGCTATAAGAAACGGTCAGTTTTAAATACCGAAATGATTTACGCAATAAAAACTAAAGACAAATTGAATGGTCAGAATCGATCAGATCCTACCGCAGAGTTCTCCATCTGGCGTGCGAGCGACTGGGCCACATTAGCCGCATCCTGAACCCTCAACCGGGTCCCCTGCTGTCCTACGACGACCGCCGCCACTCTAGCTGCAAGATCGCCCATGCCTTTTAAATCCGCCAGGCCACGCAGGATGCCGTATAGGATACCAGATGCGTAGGCGTCGCCGGCGCCACAGGTGTCGACGGGCACGCAGGGGGATGGAGGGATGTATACGGCTTCTCCTTTTATGCCGATGTAAGAGCCTCTGGGCCCATCCGTTACGGAGATCAAGGGGACGAAGTGGCTCAGATATCTGGCAGCGGACATGGGGCTTTCGTCGGATGAGTAGTCGCAGAAGGCCCTCGCTTCAGCGCTGTTGGCGAAGACGATGTCGGCGTAGTTCTCGATAATTTCCCTGCAGTAGCGGAAAACCAGAACCGAACCGTTCACACCGAAGAACGGAAAATCATTATCAGCTTGGAAATTTGATGAAATGTCGTCGACGGGCTGTATCTTACCAGAAATCGTCGTAATGCCTTTCAATGCAGGAGACATCGGAAGCTGTGACGGCAACTAACGCGCCGTTTTTGTGGGCGTCTTGGCAAGCTTTTGCAATGCTTTTGATCGTATCGGGAAACTCAAATAAATAGCCTTCGACTATTAGAATTTTCGACTTTGCGACTACGCTAGCCAAGCATGCGTCGTAGTTGACAACCGACGACGTGCCCTGACACATATATGGAGGAATCTCGTGAGAAAGGAATATTTCTTGGAGCAACACTTTCAAGGTAATAAAAATAAAAATTCACAACATTTTCAATTGCTTCGAACATATATAACTCGAAAATCCACAACTCAATGCGAAGCAACTTTCGAATAATATTTTTCTGAAAAAAGAATTACCATTCGAACTAGACCGACCTGATATGAGAGCATGGTGCGCTGAGCATCCGGAGTCGTTAGCACTATAACCGTTCCCGTCGTTCCATCCTTAACAGCTTCTGAGAGAAAACTGACATTCGCTCGACGCAACTTGGACCTACGCAACATTTACCCGCAAAATCAAACCTCGGTTTCATCTAAATAATAACTTGACATTAATGGTTCAAAGATAGCACAGACCTGTAGAACCCACCGAGTGGATCGCTGCCGATGCTCCCTGTCATAGCGACATTTAAAGGCGCCCCTCCGCAAGGCTTCCCGCCTAGTCTCGCTAAGGCCACCAGCGTGTTGGAAAGCGACCCGCCAGCGGCGGCCTTGTAGCTGCAGCCGTCCATCGCCTGCAACACTCTACCCCTCTCCTCATGGTTCACAACCTTCCTCGTTCCCTTCTCCAATCCTAATCTCTCCAAGAATTCGTCATCCACCATGCCCGAAAAATCTACCTAGCAGACTCACAATGAGAAAAAAATTAAACACAAAGAAAATTTGTCGGAACTTTTCAGTTGCAGGAAAATACGAATTGCGGCCACAAGGGCACGAAATTTATCAGCTGTAGGTAAAAATAAGCACTGCTGGCCAGACTTTTTCGACAAGCAATGTCTAACAAAATGCTACTATGGATCATTTTATGATAAAAAAGATAAAATTTATGTGTTTTTTCCTTGAGCGCTCGTAAATTTTGGTAGCTCAATATGCAGGAAAATACTCCGCACACAACATCATAAATCAAAACAACTAAAAAAACCTGAAATCCAAATGAAACAAATGTGAAACAAAATGTTACTTTTGCTTCAATTATAATAAAAAAGAGACGGTTTTTTAATATTTTTCCTCAAGCACTCGCAAATCTAGATAGCTCAATTTGCAGTAAACCACTCCGCACACAACAACATATATAAAAACAACTCAAAATCAAAAAAACATAAATTGCAAAACTTACTCACTCTGTCTCTTTTACTTGTCACTTAACTAACATCTATTTGTCCTTATACTTGTCACTTGACAATACAAATGCACATTTAATATTGTCACATATCTAAGAAATTAGTTACTTCATTATTATAATATATAAACAAATCTTTCCGCACTAGTAATAAAAAAAATACATTAAATACAAACCTATTAAATTTGGTCTAATATTAATATCTCCTTATCCACTCAAATTAACCTTAAAGAATCACTACTAGAGGATGGAGGCACTAAATCGCAACAACTGAAAAACAAATCGACCCAAAAAAAATGATATTAAGAGAATGATGCACATTGAAAGAGATTCATCAGCAAAAACTGCTGGCCACAATGATGTGAATCTTACTGAGATGATCACGTTAAAACAGCAATGTGTGACGAATTGCTAGCTTGAATTCATCGATTTTACAATAAAAAAGTTGTGATTTTTCTTGTTTTTTTTTCTCAATCAAGCTGTGACTCACAAATACTAGGCTGCTCAAATTGCAAGAACAAGTGAATAAATACAAATAAATAAATCGCAACAAAATAAATAAAAATCTGAAAAAAAAAGTGAAATTGAGAGAATGATACCATGGCTTGACCGAGCCCTACGGCGTCCCATCTCTCGGGCACCAACTCCCTCCCCGCATCTCCCTCCTCCTCCTCCTCATCATCCTCATCCACGTCGAAGCCGCCGCTCCTGCACCTCGCCCCGACCTTCCTCGACCCGAACCCTCTCGTCATCGCAAAAGAGGTAATGGGCTTCGGCTGCAAGGCGAATTTTGAAGCGATTGAGGTAGTGGCGGGCGAGAAACGGGGGCGCGAAAGCGGCGGGGGCGGTGGCGAGAGGAGGGA
>NQLW01000058.1:2410429-2420748 GCA_002312845.1 Kalanchoe fedtschenkoi
CTGACGTTCGCTCGACGCAACTTGGACCTACGGAACAATTATCCGCAAAATCAAACCTATGTTCATCTAAACAAATATCTTACCCGAAACAATGACGTGCCATTAACGGTTCAAAGATAGCACGGACCTGTAGAACCCACCGAGTGGATCGCTGCCGATGCTCCCTGTCATAGCGACATTTAAAGGCGCCCCTCCATAAGGCTTCCCGCCTAGTCTCGCTAAGGCCACCAGCGTGTTGGAAAGCGATCCACCAGCAGCGGCCTTGTAGCTGCAGCCGTCCATCGCCTGCAACACTCTACCCCTCTCCTCATGGTTCACAACCTTCCTCGTTCCCTTCTCCAATCCTAATCTCTCCAAGAATTCGTCGTCCACCATGCCCGAAAAATCTACCTAGCAGACTCACAACGAGAAAAAAATTAAACACAACGAAAATTTGTCGGAACTTTTCAGTTGCAGGAAAATACGAATTGTGGCCACAATCGCACGAGATTTATCAGCTGTGGGGAAAAATAAGTACCGCTGGCCACAATGGCGGAGTTAGAATAGTGGACTTTTTCGACAAGCAATGTCTAACAAAATGCTACTATGGATATTTTTATGATAAAAAAGATAAAATTTATGTTTTTTTTCCTTGAGCACTCGTAAATTTTGGTAGCTCAATATGCAGGAAAATACTCCGCACACAACATCATAAATCAAACAACTAAAAAAACCTGAAATTCAAACAACATAAATGAAACAAATGTGAAACAAAATGTTATTTTGGCTTCAATTATAATAAAAAAAGAGACGGTTTTTTAATATTTTTCCTCAAGCACTCGCAAATCTAGATAGCTCAATTTGCAGTAAACCACTCCGCACACAACAACATATATAAAAAAACTCAAAATCAAAAAGACATAAATTGCAAAACTTACTCACTTTGTCCTCTTTTACTTGTCACTTAACTAACATCTATTTGTCCTTATAGTTGTCACTTGACAATACAAATGCACATTTAATATTGTCACATACCTTAGAAAGTAGTTACTTCATTATTACTCCGTATATATATAAACAAATCTTTCCGCACTAGTAATAAAAATACATTAAATACAAACCTAATAAATTTGGTCTAATATTATTATCTCCTTATCCACTCAAATTAACCTTAAAGAATCACTATTTGAGGATGGAGGGCACTAAATCGCAACAACTGAAAAACAAATCGACCCAAAAAAAATGATAATAAGAGAATGATGCACATTGAAAGAGATTCATCAGCAAAAACTGCTGGCCACAATGATGTGAATCATACTGAGATGATCACGTTAAAATAACAATGTGTGACGAATTGTTAGCTTGAAGAGAATTCATCAATTTTACAATAAAAAAGTTGTGATTTTTCTTGTTTTTTTTTTCTCAATCAAGCTGTGACTCACAAATCCTAGGCTGCTCAAATTGCAAGAACAGTGAATAAATAAAAATAAATAAATTGCAACAAAATAAATAAAAATCTGGAAAAAAAAAGTGAAATTGAGAGAATGATACCATGGCTTGACCGAGGCCTACGGCATCCCATCTCTCGGGCACCAACTCCCTCCCCGCATCTCCCTCCTCATCATCATCATCGTCCTCATCCACGTCGAAGCCGCCGCTCCTGCACCTCGCCCCGACCTTCCTCGACCCGAACCCTCTCGTCATCGCAAAAGAGGTAATGGGCTTCGGCTGCAAGGCGAATTTTGAAGCGATTGAGGTAGTGGCGGGCGAGAAACGGGGGCGCGAAAGCGGCGGGGGCGGTGGGGAGAGGAGGGAGAAAGACATGGCTTTCATTGGACGGAATCGAACGAGGGTTTTCGGGGCGATTGAGGAATGGATGGAATCAGCGCAAAGGAGGAATCTTTATAGGAGATAGACGAGGAAGCGCAGCTAAGCTGACCACGCCCTGCTCGCTGCTGATGTTTCTCTCCTCTCACCTCTTCATCATCCTCTTCTACTCCCATCCAATGGCTCATAATTAATTCAAGTTTAATTTGGATTTTTTTCTTAATTACAAATTTCATAGTGATTAATTTCTCTCTCTATTTTCACAAGTATTTTTCAATTTTTATGGAAAAAATAGATATAATATACTCTATCTAGGGAGGGATCCGTTGATAACCTCCTTAAATTGAGAACCTTGTGGACAATTCTGGACCAATCATTTTATTTCCTTTTTAGGTTTATTTATTATGCATTACTTATTATATGAGACTCATTAAATGTAATAGATATGAAAAGTGTAATTATATGTTATTATATGGGACTCATTAAATGTAATAGAATGGATATTTATTCAAGTTGACATTTTGTAATTATTGCATATTCTTATCTTCTTAGTCTGGAATTGAGCAAGTGCATCGCAATTGTGATTTATGTCTACCAGTGATGATTCGATTTTCAATTTAAAATTGGGTTTGTGTACATTTAGTGCCGATATGTGATGGTGAACATGTTCACCATCAATGTTAAAATTTATGAGGTTGACAGTGAACATGTTCACCACCGATATTCACTACTAAAAATAAAAAAAAAATTATTATTAAAAAAAATCTGACAAATGTTCACTGTCAAATATAACACATAATTACACTTTTCATATCTATTACATTTAATGAGTCTCATATAATAAGTAATGCATAATAAATAAACCTAGAAAAGGAAATAAAATGATTGGTCCAGAACTGTCCACAAGGTTCTCAACTTAAGGACGTTCTCAACTGATTCACCCTCTACTCTATCTATCGTCCTTTATATGTCACGGAACTGAATTTTTTTATCTATCTTTATTTATCACCTAATAATTTTTAATTTGTATGTAATATCAATAACTATCTTAAAATTTCAAACATTAATCACTCCATTATCATAATTAATAAAAAATACATTCATCACCAGTAATCATCTAACAATTTTACTTTTTGCACGAATTTTTTTTAAAAAAATATTAACCACACACTTATTAAATTTGTTCAACCATAAATATTAATTTTATTTTAATTTAATCAAATTAGTATTAAACGACATGTATTAGAGGACGAAGATAGTAGGAAGTAGTACAGTAAAAATCATTTAAAACAACATCATTATTTTGTTGGTTATTTACTATCTTATGTATGCAGACAGAATATTTGTTCCATGCCTTTATCATTTTGATTTTAATTTCAGTTTTGTATTTTAGGAATTTGTATAAAATTGTATGTCTTTGGGTATATCTATCAATAAATCAATACTTCGTATAAATATAGAATTTTAAATTTTATTATTTGTAGTTTGTTTATTTAAATACATGTTACCCTCTTTACACAATACATCATAACTTATAACTGAAACAGAAAGTTTTATATTTATTATGGTTAACTGCTACATAAAAATAAATTCCCTAAATATTGCAAACTATAATTACGTATATTATAAAATGTAATTCTGTATTTCTAAAATATATCCACTCATTAAAGTAAACTAATGCATGATCTTAATTTATATATATAAGTAATAACTCTTTATTTTTTCACAAATTTATTCCATAATCTCGATTATTATATAATGAATTTCTTTGATTTCTTACGAGCCCACCTCGCGATTTAAATAATATATAGAAAAAGTCTTAATTAATATATTATAAATATACCACGATTCTACACAAATCTATACTCTCCGATTTTCACCACTTATTACAAAAGGTAAAAATGTAAATGGACCAATGTAAAAAAAGAATGTGATTCAGCAGAGTAATCAAACCCAAATTTAATTAATTGAAAAGTCTAAAATTTCAAACTTACTGTCTTGAGAATATAATTAAATGTGAGATTCTAGAGTAATTTGAAGATAATTTTAGTTTTGATAATTTCGTAATATCTTAGTACGAAATTGAGGCGGCGCATGAAAATGATATGCACCATTCACCATGAAATCAAAGTTGGTATATATACCATTTTAGTTTTTGTTAATTTAATATATACAAAGTTCAAAGTTTGAATGCGAGGGTTTTTTTTTTTTATAATGACAACCTAATACTCATATGTGGGCATTTGTATAAAATAATATGGTGTAAATATGAATTGTGGGTGAAATTTAGGTTGGGATTTTCATAATCCAAATTAATTTATAATAAAATAATTCAATCCAAATCCAACTCAAATTCAAAACAATTCAACCCCTCTAAAATTGTGTCAATAAAATAGAGTTATCACATCTCCAAATGTATAATAATTAAATATTACAAATGTAAAATGTGTGTTGAAGTCTTGAAGATAAATGCAACTATATGTGTTAGTAAAAAATTAAATATATTTTTAGATAATATTTCTAAAAAATCTAAAAAATATTATAATGGAAATCATATCAAATTAATGTTTGTGTTTGATCATTTACGAGTATTTGAGAGCGTCTAATTGTGAACTTCAAACTGTAGTTCAGCAAAAGATTTAAGCTTACGGATGAAATTGGTTATAATGGATATAGATTTATTAACTCACTTTTGTATTTTTAATTAATAGGATATTGCAGAATAATTTAAAGATTATTTTAAATTTGATATTTTCATAATTTCTTAGTGCCAAATGGAGACGTTGAATTAAAATGATATGCACCATTTACTATGTATTGAAATTGGTATATATACAGTTTGATTTTTTTGAGTAAATATATTCAACTACTATGCAAATTGGGATGAGAGATGTTTCCTAATAAATAATGTAATACACACATGTGAAACCGGTGCATCACGAACCGGATAAAATCGATCGAACCGGTTGGTTTTTTATGAAATCGGTGAACCGGATCAGATATATGAACCAGTTTGTTATGAAAGTGTACTTATACTAAATTTAGAAAATAATTTTTTTAAATCGTAGAAGGCAGGACTCGAACCTGAACTTACTATGAGTTAGACAAACATATATAACACCAGAATATTCAATTATCTTGTCAAAATTTTAATAATTAATCTATTAACTCTTATATGTCATAGTAATTATATATAATTGAACCGACGATCAAACCGATTTAGACTGCGGATTTGATCAATAAACCGAGAACCGGGGCACTGATTCAGTTTCCGGTCCAGTTCTGATAACTATCATATATAAACATCACAAAGCTATTTTTAAATCAGAGACCGACCCCTTGTGTTACAATAAATAACGAAATCCACTCATAAATTGAAATTATTGGCTACGCGACACTCCCACATTTTATCATCTTCAAATCATTGAACGACACCCACTCGGGAGATCGATTCGCGGCTCCGATCCGCACTCACCTGGCAACTACGTGCGTGACCCACTCCTCTTCCTCCTCTTAGCGATCTCGATCGCCGTTACTCGCATCGCCCGGACTCAACCGATTGTTGGTTTGGTTCGCAGGTTTGATTCGGATTGATCGCTGGCGGTAGGAAGCAATGGCGATCGAGCAGGCGGAACTGAGCGGCGAACAGGTTGTTTTCTCAGTCAGTGTTCGGTTTAATTTTTAGGGCGACAATGGTCGTGTTGTTGTCTGCTTAGATCACTATCGTGGTGTTTGGTCTGACTTGGAGCTGAGAAGATTGAATATCGAGTGTGATTTGACTTGTTGATTTAGGTTTTGTTGGAATTCGATAGGTGGTGGTAATTTGCTTACTAGCAAATTGAGCTTTTTCTGGAGCAATTTGAAATCGATAATTGGTGGTTTTAGGATTTCGTATTGGGGTACAAATTTGAAATTTGAGGAAAAAATTAAAATTTAATCGAAATTATGAATATAAATTTTTTTTGTAATTGGGTTGAATTCGGAGGGTGACTGTTCCCAATGCCTCCGGTCTCCGCCACTGGTAATGATAATAGGTATCTGTATGTTTATATTGAACTTTTTTGATAATTTTCGTGTACCATATTTTTTATCGACTATATTTTGAGTAATTCGGTCAAAATTTAATGCATGTCAAATATATCAGAGGAAGTATCTTGAAAGGTTGAGCAGAATGGAGTAGATGCTGATGAAGCAACTGTTTTAAACCGGACTTCAGATTGTATTTGTTTGGGATTGTATCTCACATTTTTCTTTCACGGGTTACTTGCATTAGTGCACACACTGCTGATCAAAATATGGATGATGGGTGATGGTTCCTCGGACTCTATGCACTTTTGTTGATATGTCGGATATATGTAGTTTTCGATTACTTTGTGAAATACAGATGACAAATTCTGATTAAATTCCAAACTTTATTTCCATTCTTCCGGAAGGTTCTGAGGAGAGATATTCCATGGGAGACGTACATGACCACTAAGCTGATCACCGGGACAAGCCTTCAACTTCTGAGGCGCTATGATAAGAGATCTGAAAGCTACCGCGCAACCTTGTTGGACGATGTAATAAATATTTCTCGTTCCTAATTTTGTCCAAGTTTTCCAATTTTCTTCTTGGTTTGTGCGTCCGGTATTGGCCAAATGAGAGTAGACCTTTAGTCATGTTTGTAGATATGCGTTTGTGTTCTTTTTCAGGATGTGGCTTGTGGAGTCTTAGTTTCTTTAGAAATTTTGATCAGGTTGTGGAGGCTGAATAGGCATTTGCGTTATGTAAAAATGAAGTCCAAACATAAATATTTGTTAGTGTCTAAGCATCAATATTATACATGCGACTTTTGCTGAAGCTTGGTGTTGGAAATTCTGACAGGATGGCCCAGGTTATGTTCGCCTGTTTGTTGGCATATTGCGTGACATATTAAAGGAAGAAACTGTGGAGTATGTCTTGGCTCTTATTGATGAAATGCTCACAGGTAACAAATTCTTGAAATTCTTGCCAATTCATGTTAGTTGTAGACTAACATTGTTTTGTTCAATCTCTTTGTAGCAAATCCTAAAAGGGCCAGGTTATTTCATGACGAGGCTCTTGCAAGTGATGATGTTTATGAACCCTTCTTAAGTTAAGTATTTAACCATTGTATTGATTTATTCTCTGTATATCAATTTATGTTTTGCTCCATTAGAGGCAAAAATCTACGAATTGGCTCAGGATAGATAAAGGATTATTGATCCTCGAATAACGTTTGAGATAAAAGTGCTTCACCTAGTTCGCTGGACATCCAGTTCCACGTACCTAAACTAAGTTTCTTTCCTTCCATTTCAGATTGCTGTGGAGAGGTAACTGGTTCATACAGGAAAAGAGCTGTAGAATACTCGGTTTAACTGTAAGGTAAGTACTGATATCATTTTAAGTAAGGACCAAGTTATTGGTATTTTTTTTAAAAAAAAAACTTCGTTGACTCTAGATTTACGTCTGTATTTTCTTTCGATGAAATTTGAAATTTTAGCGCACGACCGAAGTCTCGGGATGCTGCTATGCAAAATGGGGAATCCTCAAAAGCGAAGAAGCAATACACCACAATCGATGATGTATTGAAAGGATTAGTGGACTGGCTCTGTGCACAGGTGTGTTTTAATACCTGTTTATCATTCCATTTGAACTACTTTACTGCCGGACATAATTAACACTTCTCAGTTCTAGAAGGATGAAAAATGGACAGAAACTTGATATATGTAAGGCAAACAGGAACTGTGAAACTTAAGCTAAAAACAAGTATTTTGATTCTGTTATGCAATCGCTACTTCATTTGCACCGATGTGTCTTGTTGTTTGTGGATTGGTGCAGCATTATACTCATGTTGTGGGTCATTATTTCAAATCCTCTAATGCATAACTTGGCCTTGTCATATTTCAGCTCAAGAATCCTTCCCATCCTAGTCGTGGGGTTCCAACTGCAGTAAGTTGTCTGGCCACCCTACTGAGGGAGCCTGTGGTGAGATCTTCATTTGTTCAGGCAGATGGGGTGAAGTTGCTCGTTCCTTTGATTACACCAGCATCCACTCAACAATCCATCCAGGTAGCAGGCCAAAAACTGAAGTTCAGTCCATTTGACAACCTGTCAATGTGCATTATAATATGACAAGTTTTGTCGTATTCAATTAAAACAGCCGTGAAATACTGAATAGTGGGCATTCTTCATTACCTTTGTGCAGCTCCTGTATGAAACCAGTCTCTGTGTTTGGCTTTTATCATTTTACGAGCCAGCAATAGAGTTCTTGGCCACTTCTAGAGCCTTGCCACGATTGATTGACGTTGCCAGGAGTTCTACGAAGGAGAAGGTGAGCTATATGCCCTCCATGAGATCATAGCCAATGTTGAGCCTTTAATTGCGTATTTGACCTGCTTTGGCTCCCTGTACTTAAATGGAAATTGTCTCGTTCTTTGTAATGCTAGGTTGTCAGGGTTGTCGTCCTGGCCCTCAAAAATCTGCTCAACAAAGGGACATTTGGTGCCCAAATGGTTGACCTCGGACTCCCACAAATTGTTCAGAGCTTGAAGGCACAGGCATGGAGCGATGAGGTGAGAAAATTAGAATACGGAGATATACCTCATTGTTGGATGCTGCCTTAAAATAATCAAGCCTGAAGGCATCTCATCACTTTCTTGTCTATGAATTAATCTCTTCCCCTTTTCGTTCAATTCATTAAAGCTTTCATGTTATCCGCTCGACTCGATTCTTAATTGCACGTACAAAACAATATAGTCAAGCCTGAATATGACTTGAGAACATTAAATCGATTGCGTTCTATGAAAGCATGGAAGTTTTTAATTTGACCTCATTCATAGGACGGGGTCCTGTCAACCGTTTACATCGTTTTTTTAATTTCTAACTGGTTCTTGCTTTGTAGGACTTACTGGAGGCTCTGAACCAGCTTGAAGAAGGTCTGAAGGATAATATCAAGCTGTTGAGCTCCTTTGACAAGTACAAGCAGGAGATCCTTCTCGGCCATCTTGACTGGTCACCCATGCATAAAGATTCTCTCTTCTGGCGCGACAACATTACCCACTTTGACGAGAGTGACTTTCAGGTACCGTCACCATTCACAATCGCAACCAAAGCTCACATTTTCCATTTATTCATTTCCTGAAACGGTATTTACACACTGCCACAGATTCTAAGGGTCCTCATCACCATCATGGACACCTCCAGCGACCCACGGGCCCTTGCAGTCGCATGCTACGATCTCTCCCAGTTCATCCAGTACCACCCAGCTGGTCGCATCATTGTCGACGACCTCAAGGCCAAGGAGCGCGTCATGAAACTGATGAACCACGAGAATGCAGAGGTCACCAAAAACGCTCTCCTCTGTATCCAGAGGCTGTTCCTCGGAGCCAAGTATGCCAGTTTCCTGCAAGTTTAAAAGGTACCATCAACTCGCCTCTAAACAGTTTGCAATGTGAAGGTGTATGTTATTCCATTTATTCAATTTTCAAAAATGACGTCCAATCTACAATTTTTTTTCTCCACTTCTGCTCTGCGGTTAATAAAAGGCCAAGGGAAGGACCCTCGCGCCACTGTGTATCAATATGCATCCGAGTTCCTGGACAGGTTCTTAAGCAATTAATTGGGCGATTCTGTTATATACATTACGTGTATACCTTACAACCTTACATTCTGTGATTTTTTTTTCGAACTTGCCTTTTTTTTGCAGTTTGTTTCCTCTTTTGGTCTCATTTTTTTTTTTGGGGTCTAATATCAGAAATGGATTTGTTTTCAAAAATAATGTTTTTGTTGAAGAGAACCCCTTTTTGATACAAGGGTGTGAGCATGTGGTAGAACTTCCATTTCAAATAGCGGTTTGTTAATCTAAATCGCAGTTTTAACCAATGGTTTACACCTGATTGGAAAAAATCTACATAGAAACTAGAAACCTTCTATCGAGATAGATATATTCACTTGAATGCAAACCCGTTGATTCAAACAGATATTTTTTAAAAAACGAAGATATTTTGAAAATTTTATCACAATGGAAAACAAATTAAAAAAATTGTAATTATTGAAATTGAATGAATTAAAGAGATATTAATACAGTTGTTGAACTAATTTAATAATTATGTATTTAATATTTTTTTTAAAATTTGTAAAAAGTGGTGTTTACTATTAATAGTGTAAAAAGATTTTTATTATAAATTATGATGATAAAATAGTTAATATTTTAAAAAAAATATGTAACAATATTAATGTGCATTAGAATATTATGACTCTAATTGCATACTGTCAAGATGAACAGAAATGAATTGTGTTTTATGAAGATGGAAAAAGGGGCAAGTTGGAAATGGAACAAATAATTGTCAAAAGTCACAACTAGAGAAATGATATTGGTGGTGCATAATTAGCTGAATCGAGGTCGATGACTATCATAAAGTTTCGGTTCATCTCTTTTGGATTTGTGCTCGGACTAAATTGACATTAAAAATTGAATGAACAATAATATGATTAGTGAGGATGTGGGGGGGGGG
>NQLW01000058.1:2420767-2432301 GCA_002312845.1 Kalanchoe fedtschenkoi
CTTTGAAATTCTCTTATACAGATCAGCAACTTGAAAAGCAAACGAGTATGAAGAGAATAAGTGTAAGAAGGTTATGGGGAGTCTGGCAGCAGCAGCTCTGCATGAAATCTCAAAAGCTAAAGAGAAGTTTTTAGATGGACAAGCCGAGCATGAAATGTATTATGAGAGCGAGGCTGATGATCTCTGGTGTGTATTCAAGGAGACGAACGAGAATTACAAGATCCTGTTGGACAATGCGAGATTGCGAGGCATGAAGTATTATATTTTTGAAGAAACTCACATAAATCTAATTTTTAATAAAAATAAACAGAAAAAATATAGTCTAGAACATCCTCACATCAAACTCATTTAAATACTAGTTTTTTTTATTTTGTTATGAATCAGATAATTTAATGAAAAAGACTGAAAAAGAGTTTTGAAGAAGAATAATCACTTAATATGGATTTGGACTTGTTTAAAATGAGTTTGACGAATGAAATTGTCCTGTTGAACATGTTGAAGTGAACGGTACATATATCTCAATCAGAAGATCCTATACGGCTGTTTAATTTATTATTGTTTAAATTTATTATTAAAAAAAAGCGATCGGAAAAGCCCTGATCATGATATGTACAAAAGTTCCGGTGCCGGAGCTTTTCATCCGAACACCGTTACAATACAACAGACAGAAAACAATGGCTCGACTCTCGATCTAGGGGCTGACAATGACAACCAACCTTCACTCAACCGAACCTACAACTCACCAAACACTTCAAATAAATATAAATACTCCATCCAACCCAATTAAGCTTCGGTATTCAAAGGCCAATATATTCTGTTGTCCGTCTGTGTCGTCTGTGTCGACAGCCGCCTTCTCGCCTGAAGGAGATCAGCAGATCTCGGAGCTCTCAGGCTGCGTTCCTTCAGTTGAAACGCAATGTTTCATCTAATTATTCTTGTTAATGAACCGCAACATTTTACCATCAGCAGGAGCAGGTCCTTGAAGGCTTCAAACTACGCCGTTTAAGTCTTTTTCTTCCTCTCCTCTTCTATATATATTTCGCTCTCTTCCCTTTCGTTTCTGCATCTCGATACTCTGTGAAATCCTCTCCGAGTTTCAGAGCATCAATGGAAGTGGAAGGAAGTTAATTACTCGTTTTCTCTGGAATTCTATCATATTCCAAAAAGTTCAGCGCACTACGCAACTTTCCTCCCAACCTCTCTTCTGCTAAGTTTCTCTCCTCTATCAAACTTCAACTTTTTCTCAACTCACGTGACAATAGTGTCGTAATGCCGTTGATGAGATTACGGATGTGGGTGCTGAAGGTGGCATCACGCACACTGTTATTGTTCGTGAGCTTGTTCCATTGGTACCGGACGCATCGATCGATCGAGCACCCGGCGGCGAAGCAAGATGATGAGTGTTCGGTCAAGCAGGTGTCGGAGTAGGAGGTTGACTTGGCCGTGCAAAAAATGAACGACAGCACATCCACAATGTCGGTGCTAAGGTTTCGAATATGTGGGTCCCGTGGGTGTCATCGCGCATAATGCTCACATTCATGAATAAGTCCCACTGATACCGGACACATTCAATCAAGCACCCTCAGGCGAAGCGGGATGCGGAATGCTCAAGAGCAATTTGATGAAAAATAATGAGGAGATTATTATCACATATATATGTAAATAATATTCAGTAAACATGTACTAGAATAGAATGTGAGAATGAATATGAAACTACTAAGGTTTTTAAGTTATTAAGGCTGAAGAAAGTGACAAATTAATTTACTTAAGTATAAAAAATTAACTAAACTTTAAAAGATAAATAAAATTTATTATTTCATAAAACATATGAATTTGTTACAATTAGGAAAGTAAATAATTTTTATACACACTATCACAATACATATGAAATACATATGCAATATATATGCAAGTAATTTTTGATATAAGGGTGTGAGCATGTGGTAGAACTTCCATTTCAAATAGCGGTTTGTTAAGCTAAATTGGAGTCTTAACCAATGGTTTACACCTGATTGGAAAATATCTACATAGAAATTAGAAACCTTCTATCGAAATAGAGATATTCACTTGAATGCAAATCCGTTGATTCAAACAGAGATTTTTAAAAAACGAAGATATTTTGAAAATTTAATCACAATGGAAACAAATTAAAAAAATTGTAATTACTGAAATTGAATGAATTAAAAAGATATTTATACTAATTGTTGAACTAATTTAATAATTATGTATTTAACATATTTTTAAAAAATTTGTAAAAAGAGGTGTTTATTATTAATAGTGTAAAAAGATTTTTTTATGAATTATGATGATAAAGTAATTAATATTTAAAAAAAAAATATGTGACAGTATTAATGTGCATTAGAATATTATGATTCTAATTGTAATGTAATCACCGCAAAGGTAACAAAAAAATTCAGTTTCATACTGTCAAGATGAACAGAAATGAATTGTGTTTTATGAAGATAGAAAATGTTTGGAAAAAAAAGGGCAAGTTGGAAATGGAACAAATAATTGTCAAAAGTCACAACTAGAGAAATGATATTGGTGGTGCATGATTAGCTGAATGGAGGTCGATGACTATCATAAAGTTTCGGTTCATCTCTTTTGGATTTGTGCTCAGACTAAATTGACATTAAAAATTTAATGAACAATATGATAAGTATTGTACAGTCTTCTTTGAAAATTCTCTTATACAGATCAGCAACTTAAAAAGCAAATGAGTATGAAGAGAATAAGTGTAAGAAGGTTATGGGGGAGTCTGGCAGCAGCAGCCCTGAATAAAGTCTCAAAAGCTAAAGAGAAGTTTTTAGATGGACAAGCCGAGCATGAAATGTATTATGAGAGCGAGGCTGATGATCTCTGGTGTGTATTCAAGGAGACGAACGAGAATTACAAGACCCTGTTGGACAATGCGAGGCATGAAGTATTATATCCTTGAAAGTTTGAAAAATCAGAGTCTAAAGCTGAATGGGAAGAACGCGAGTCCCCACTTGGTAAATGTAAAACAATCGGATGCGTTAGAAAATGAGACTAGAAGACTTGCAAATCAGCTCAAAGGATTGAAAATTATACAAGTTCAAGTTATGGAGAGCTGAGGTAGAGAACCAAACGGGGAGAAAGATCAAGTGTTTGAGGTCCGATAATGGCACGGAGTATTCAGATTCGTAATTTCAGAAATTCTGTGAGGAGAATGGAATTCAGAGGCACTTCACAGTGCGTAAGACACCACAACAGAATGGTGTTGCCGAAAGATTGAACAGGACTTTGACTGAAAGGGCGAGATGTTTGAGATTGAATGTAGGACTGCCTAAAAGCTTTTGGGCAGAGACTGTGAATATGACATGCTACGTCATCAATAAATCACCACAAACATCATTGTGAGAAAAAGTTATAGAAGAGGTATGAACAGGTAAATCTGTTAGTTTTGATCACTTAAGGATGTTTGGTTGTCCTGCTTATGTGCATGTACCTGGTGATGAGAGATCAAAGCTTGATACAAAATCCAAGAAGTGCTTCTTTCTGGGATATAAGAAAGGTGTCAAGGGATACAAGTTTTGGGATCCGGTAGCAAAGAAGATGGTGATCAGTAGAGATGCAGTCTTTGATGAGCAGTCCATGCTGCAACAGAATGAAGAGAATGTGCGGTTGGATTTGGAGCAGACCACAACATCAACAGAGAAAGTTGATAGTTCTACTTCAGCACCTGATACCTCAATTACAAATAATTTACAGAGCTACAATCTGGTCAGGGATAGAGGAAGACGCACCAATGTGAAGCCTCCAGACAGATTCGGTTTTGAAGACATGATCTCTTATGCACTTCACATCAGCAGTGAAGATCCGGGTGTCTTTCAGGGAGCTATCACTAGCCAGGAGAAGGATAAAAGGATGGCTGCAATGGTAGAAGAGATGGAGTCTTTGAGGAAAAATGATGCATGGGAGCTAGCTCGGCTTCCTGAGGGAAAGGAGTAGGATACTACAAATAAGTCCAAGGATTGTTTGGACTTGTTGAATGCTTGTAACAACTAGAAGAGCAGGAACCCCAAACCACTTTGAGGTGTGAGATACCTCAGATTTTATCTCCTAAGGAGCAGAATATTCGCTAACGTGAAGATTTGTTGGGTATAACTCATATACTGATAAATGACTTATGTCAAAGTGGAGCAGGAAGTTACATAGGGCTGAATATCAGTGGATGGTGACAACAAGATTAGTAGTTGTGGGCCATGATTAAGTGAGCTTGGGGTTGCGGGACCAAAGGCCCGCAGTATGGTATATGAATAGGGTTTCCATTATAAATACCATGTAACTATACCCTAATAGTGTACGACGACGACACTCTCAATAATACACAGCCGCTCTTTTGCTCCCGAGGACGTAGGCACACGGTTGAACCTCGTTAAATCTTGTGCGCTCTTTACTGTTTTCTCTCTTGTTAGTTAGTTTGAATTATCAACAAGTGGTATCAGAGCCTATGGTTCGATATGGGACCAGCATGCGAAACATGGGATGTGTGGAAATCAAGGGCTGACACCCCGAGTATCAAGGATGTCGCGGAGCGACGAGAGTAGCTCGTCATTGTTCAAGTGAGCTGGTGGAGCCAAAGACCTGGGCCAGCGAAGTATTGATCGAGGGTGTGCGATCGAAGGGAGCATGTGACGCGAGTGAGCTGGTGGAGCCAAAGACCTGGGCCAGTGAAGTATTGATCGAGGGAGAGCTGTGACATTTCCCAAGTGAGGGGGAGATTGTTGAGGAAGAGCACTTGACAAATATCCCACATCGGCTAGTGAGGAGAAGATGAGGTGACTTATATTGGATTGTTGAACCATGACTCACACGCCTTGACTTTTAAGTCAGAGTGGAAATACAATCCAATATGGGCCCAACCTGAAAATTCTCTACACACCTGATGGCGAGAACCATCACGACGAGGAAGTTTCTGAAAGGGAGCTGGTGGGAGTTCAGCCTCAACCTCGGACCTTTCAGCGTCAAGGAGCACGTGGTGATCACCATCTTCGCCAACACGGGTGCCCTATCAATTTACGCCACACACATTTTAACGGCAGTGAAGTTGATTTACAGGCGGCAACTTTCCTTCATCCCCACATTGCTGCTCATTCTGACCACGTAGGTATATATGGTTGGTATATCTTTATTAGCTCTGTAATTAATTGTTTGATTTTTGAAGTTGATGCAATGCTGATATGCATCTGTTTTTTTTTTTTTGAAATTTCAGATGTTAGGGTTTGGCTTGGTTGGACTGTTCAGAAATTATCTGATTGAGGCTGGAGAGATGTGGTGGCCCTCGAACCTTGTTCAAGTGTCACTTTTCAGGTAATTAAGTTGCTGCTGAAACATATTAATTATTTGGGCTTCCCAAGTGATAAATAACACCCAACCTTATTCACTCAAGCGAACCTAATCACAACTCACCAAACACCTGAAATGAACATATATACTCCATCCAACCCAATTAAGCTTTAGTATTCAAAGGCCAATATTCCAAATTCAGCGCACTACGCAACTTTCCAGTCATGCTCCCATCCTCTCTTTTGATAAGCTTCTCTCCTTTATCAAATTTCAACTTCTTCTCAACTCACGTGACAGCAGTGCCGCAATGCTGTTGCTGAGGTTACGAACGTGAGTGGTGAAGGTGGCATCACGCACACTGTTATTGTTCGTGAGCTTGTTCCATTGGTACCGGACGCATCAATTGATCGAGCACCCGGCGGCGGAGTAAGATGATGAGTGTTCGGTCAAGCAGGTAGACTTGACGGTGTCAAAAACCGACGACAGAACAATGCCGGTGCTTACATTCCGGATGTGGATTCTGGGAGTGGCGTCCTGCATGTTGCTGTTGTTCGTGAACCAGTTCTACTGGTACCGGACGCTGTCGCTGACTGTGGCAGCTTTACCGGCGCAGATCGCGGTGGTGCCACTCGGCCACCTGATGGTGAGAACCATCACATATGAAATACATATGCAATATATATGCAATTATTACATATATTTTTATGTAGATTTCAGTTACTCTCATATCACCATAATTAATTATTATTTTAAGATTTGATTCCTATAATAATGCATAAGAACATGCTTCAAACACAAATTTACATGAATTTCATTTGTGATTTGATCCACAATTTGTGGATAAACAAAAATGGAGAGGACTACAACATTTCGTGAAAAATGATGTTGACCTTACTTTATTTGTTAGTTGGTTGATGAATTCGCAATCAAAGAAATTATATTTGGGATTATTCATACTTTTGTAATCAAACAAAATATGAAAGAATTTATACCAATTAACATGATAAAAAAATGTATATAGTTTAAAAAATCAAATACTATGTGTCTACTTCCATACAAATGTGCACATGATAAAATTAACAAAACGATAACATATGATTAGGGGTGTAAATATGGATTGAAAATTGAATTTGGGTTGAGTTTTTCATTACCCAAATTCATTTGTAATAAAATAACTCAACCCAAATCCAACCCAAATTCAAAACAACCCCCAATCCAACCCAAATTAAAATTTGTTAATTTGGGTTGAATTTGGGTCAACCCAATTATTTTAATTAATAAAGAAATAAAAAATTAAAAAATATCTAAAAAAATAAAAATATTTTATTTTTAATTTTTAATTTTATTTTTAATTTTTTTAATTTTTTAATTTTTTTAATTATTTATATTTATATTTTATATTTTTATATATTTTTAATTATTTATATATATATTTTATATTTTTATATATTTTTAATTCGGGTTGAATTTTACAATTTGGGTCAACACTAATTCAATTTGTTCACCCCAATGACCAATTCAAACCAAAAAGTACAATCCAAAACCCAATTCAAATAAAATAATTTAACCCAAATAGTTTAACCCAACCCTTACACCCCTATGATAATAAGGTAGAGCAAATAACTTAAAAATGAAAATAATGCACGTGTCGGAGCAGGAGCGGACTTGGCCGTGCCAAAAATGAACGACGCCACAATGCCCGTGACGAGGTTCTGAATGTGGATCTTGGGGGTGGCAGCGCATATTGCTCACGTTTATGAACCACTTTCACTCGTATCGGACACAGTCGATCGAGCACATGCTGGCAGAGCAGGATGAGTTATCTGATGGGTCCAAGAAAAATATATCTTTCTACAAATCGACATATTACTTACCATCCTGACAAAAGTCACATACACTTTTTTTTCCAAATTCATCAATTGTTATTTGAAATTCTTAAAATTAATTTATTTAGTTATATTAATATTTTTAAATCAAATTTCATACTTATTTATAAATGAATATGAAATTTGATCTTAAAAAACTATCAATATAATTATGTAAATGACATGTGAAAGAAATAATGAGTGAGACACATGAGAACAATTGAGTGCCCCGCGAGTGTGGCTAGTGAGGGCAAGTGAACAATAGTTGAGCCAGAAGAAAAATTAAGATGGTCAGCAAAGGTAATCAAAATAGTAAATGGTGTTCATTGATTTAGATTAATGAATTTGGATTAGTAATATTGTACTTAGATCGCAAATTATATTTATATTACACTAAATTTATGAATGTAAATGTGAAAATTATAATTTAAAAGGATTGAATTTTTATTTTTTTAATATTATATTATAAATATTAACAAAAATTGTACTAAATTAAACAAGGAGTAGGGTCAAGTGACACCGGTGATTCCCTTTAGATCTGTCAGCGCACATGTATGACATGCAACGTTAACGCCAAACTATTCTTATGAGGGTGGGACTGGGACACATGACGAACTGCGATCTGATTGTAGGAGTGATTTTTATTTCTCACACCAAAATAAAATAAATGCCTTTTTTAATTATTCATATCTTATTTTTCGTGAGAGTTTGTTATATATTGGGTTTAAAATTTAAAGAGATATACATCAAACAATAATTAGTAATTTTATTATTTTATTTTTTAATAATTAATAAATATTTTCATATAAAAATTGTTGATGGAAAAGTAATAAAAAAACTTTTAGTAAGTGGTTGTATATATATAATTATTAAAATCATACCGAATTGATTTTGAGTCAGATCAAGTTCCAATCTGATTTATCTACGCTTAGCGGAATCAAACCAGATCAAACTGGCCAGTTCGGTGAAAATTTTCAACTGGCATATGGTTTCATGGTCAACCGGTTTAACATAAAAATATTATTAAATAATTTAATGAAAATTTATTTAAAACATGAACCTGGACAAATTCGAACTTCATAGACTTTTTTCAAAAGTAATTTTTTTAATAGTTTTATTTCAAGAGTATTTTATCTTTTGATTTGTTTATGAGAATACTTTATTTTTTTTTATTTTTATTGGTAATATCAGCAGATTGGAGTAAGCAATCAACTAGTAATAACCACGGATTTAACATGTCATGTATCGATATACGCTGTCACGTACGCCTTAACTGTGATGTAAAAACGAAAATCAATGCTCATAGCTCACAACTAGTGCGGTGGCGGTTGCTCTAAAGCTTCGATTTTTTCCCTTTCGCAGGTACACAGAGCTCGCCCGCAATGATGGGTTCTCTTCTTTCCTCATCTTTCGCTTGCTGACCAATTCAATTAGAATCCTTCTCGGTATTTCTCAAAATCATAATGTTGTGTTTGGTTTAGAAAAAATTTGAGAAAATTTTTTTGATGAAAAATGAGTATGAGTATTTTATTTGGTTTAGAGAAAATCAGTGATGGAAAAAAATTGGATGAAAATTTTGTTGAAATAAAAAAATATTTTAGTATTTTCTACAAAATTTTTCAGCTCAAATCAAATAAGAATAAAATAAGATGAATTTTTTTAGGAATTCATTTTTCCTCTAACTTTCATTTTCCTCTAACTTTCCTCGAACCAAACAGAGCCTAAAAGCATCCTTCTTCCAATCCTTCTCCAGCTGAGATTCAATCGATTCAGCCAGGAGCTTCTCGTTTGCCATGAACGCTTCAATCGTTTCATGAAATAATAAAGGAAAATAAATAAATATATCAAATACATATATGACTCAGATTCGTATCTAAAAGTGAAAATATCATCGGTAATGTAAAATTATCATCGCTAAAATTGGATTTTCATTTTTAGATCTCGTTAAGCAATTCGCTGGTGGCACCCGCGGATTGCCTGTTCACAGCCAAGATGTCTACTCTTGAAAAAAATCTTTTATGATAAAGAGTATCCCTCTGTCATCTTTTACATGTCACTTAACTGATTTTTTTTTCCATTTTTACTTATCACTTACCAATTTTTAATGCATATTTAATGTCAACAACTACTTTAAAACGTCAAAACATTAATCACATCTTTATCATAATCAATAAAAAATCATTCATCAACTGTAATAATCTATCAATTTTACTTTTTGCACGAACTTTTTTAGAAAAAACGCCAACCACCTACTCATTAAATTATTTAACTGCTAATATTAACTTTATCTTAATTTACTCAAATTAATCTTAAATAATACTTATATTAAAGGCCGTAGTAAGTATATTCACTACAACTCGTTGCTAGAGGAATTTTGGAGCCAATTTCGACGCTAAATGATATACGACTTACTCCTGCAGCTTGCTCCGATCTGAAACCCTAACGCAGCTGCAGCGCACGAAGAAAACCGCTCCACATCGGCGCCCAATCCGATCTCAGATGATCGGCACTTGTTGAACTGTTTCCCGTAAATTCGCTGATCGATCGATGGCGTCGCCGGATTTCCGGTCGTTGCTGATATTCTCGGCGCTTTTTCGAGCGGCGCTGATCGCGTACGGCGAGTGGCAGGATGCTCACATGGAGGTGAGGTACACGGACATCGATTATCTGGTGTTCTCCGACGCGGCTTCCTACGTGGTTTCTGGAGAATCTCCTTACCGGCGAACCACGTATCGTTACTCACCTTTGCTAGCGTTTCTGCTCGTTCCGAATTCGTACATTCATCCTTCCTGGGGAAAGTTCATCTTCTCAGCTGCAGGTACGAGAAAATCGATTTTTATTTTTATTTTTATTTATTTTCAGAATTTTAACATGTTTAGCTGATAGATGATTTATTTATTTTTTTTAGACTCTTGAAGTGCTTGGTTTAAGGTATTGTTTCTGAGTTGATTTTAGGAGAGAAATGGAAGGGAAGGGAATAGGGTGTTTCTGAGTTTTTTTTAAGGAGGGGTTTGGAGGGGAAGGGAAGGATAGAACCGTTTGGAGGGGAAGGATAGAACCCCCATTTACTTTCCTCCCAAATTGGAGGGGAGGGAGGGAAAGGAAAATAAAATGAGAAAATGACGATTTTACTCTTATTTATCTCTTAATTTATTTAAATATAAGAGCAATTTAGTAATTATGTTATATTTTTCCTCCATCCCCTTTAAATCCTCTCTAAACTGAGGAATACTCATTCACTTCCTCTCCTCTCTTTCCCTTTCCTCACATTTCCTCTCCTTCCCCTTCCTCTTCTTCCCTTTCCCTCCCCTCCAAACTCAGGAACAGAGCCTAAAGTAGATATTTGTGTTTGGTGCTTCAGGTGTCAGTGGTGGAGGGACCGGGGGCATTGTGGGACATTGGCCCCCGAATTCAACCCAAATTTTCATAACTTCGATTAAATTTTAGTTTTACTATCAAAGTTTCAAATTTGTATCCCCCGATTACAAAATCATGGAGCTACCAATGCCTGGTGTTGGTTAGAAGTTTAGGTTTGAAGTTTGTGTTGTCAAATGTTGGATGCAGATTTGCTTGCGGGGTTGCTGATCCGCAGCATTCTGAAGTTGAGGAGTGTGCCGGAAGATACATGTACTTATTCGGTGATGGTGTGGTTGTTCAATCCTTTTACATTCACTATCGGGACTCGTGGCAATTGCGAGCCGATTGTGTGTGCCGTCATTTTGTGGATCATTATCTGCCTCATGAAAGGTTTGAGAAGAGTTTCATGCTTATTTGATGGTTTGTCCTGTCTTTGTGATTGTAGTTTGATAGCTGATTGTACCATTTAGTTAGCTATATTTGTTCTGATTTTTATGATTTTAGGACTTTTAATGAGAGTCGCTGATGATTGCTTACTTTGGTTACTCTGGTTTTCTGGATATGGTAATTAGATATGTTGTGGTTTATGTGTAAAGTACGATATGGAATTGCGCAGGACATATAACATGATGGGAGTTAGCTAACGTGGAATTGTATTTTCTCTACTAATAGGTGTGACAGTTAGTGTCGACATAGGTTATGAATGCTTGATTCAAAGCAATAACTGAGCTTGGCGATGCTTTCAGGGAATTCTGAATACTGAAATATAGAGACTTTCATTACACCCAACTAAAATATGTGGAAGAAATTGGAGCTTAATTGTTTATCATCATGTCTCCTTTTGGCTACCAAGTCGATGGTTGTGAATTTGTGGAGATTGTTTGATCTCACGTACGCGGTTCATGATGCTTACCCATTTTTCTGACTGACAGGTAAGTTGCTGCAAGCTGCATGTTGGTACGGGCTTGTTGTACATTTTAGAATATACCCCATCATCTATGC
>NQLW01000058.1:2433043-2499807 GCA_002312845.1 Kalanchoe fedtschenkoi
GTTTTTAATCTGTAGAGTTGTATGCAGTTAGATTTTGTGACGCTGATGAAGAGTAGAGTATCAGTTTTAGTGCTTTTGTCCAATTTAGTCTTGGAACTTCCTGTTCTGAGTCTACAGGTTCTGCAGGTTTTATTTATACGTAATTTAGTTTCCGGTCAGTTTTTGTATTTCATCAACCTTTGCAGGAAACTGAGTGTCACGAAAGTACCGCCAACATTAATAGATGAAGTTTTTAACTTCAAGTTACCGATGATATATGTGTAGTTTCTTCTCTGCAGAAAAATAATTTAATGAATGTAGAAGGAAGATATTACATACTATGCCTAGGCAGTAGGCACTCTCTTTGACATAGTTATCAAAATCGGATCAGAGATTGAATTGATTAGAGTTTAGGTTCTCAGTTTATTGGTTGGACTGGCGGCTCAGACCGGTTCGACCACTGGTTTGGTTTTGTTAATTATGCTCTAAATCTTCCCTACTTCTTCCTTACAAAAAGCCTCACGAACACCATTTTCCTGTTTTTTTCTTTCCTTTCTCTTCAATTTCATTACAGGGAACACTACCTTAGGCATAAGAGTGAGCTGGATCCGAAACACAGTAAATTGAAAATAATTACAGATTTTTATTAAATTAGTTCAATATAAAATCTGATTTGAATGATTTTTATGGACAGTTCAATCTGATTTAATGTGCAATCTGATATGTATACAGGAACCGAAACTATGATTCCAAGTGATATTCAAAGAGCGGTGTATTATTGTCTCTGTTTTGTTTGGTCAATGTTGGGAGGGAGTGACAAAGAGCATACTTATTATTAAACTGGATCTGCAGATTCAATCGGTCGAACCGTGAAATCTGTATTTATCCAAATTGGACTGAATCGAATAAAATTGGACAAACCGTCATGAAGCATATGGTTTATATAAACAAGTTTAGCGTGTACTAATTATCATTATTAACCAAACTTTTAATAAATTATATAGTAAATAATTGGATGAAGAGGAAGCATGTCTCGATGTGTTTGCTCATTGCATGAAAAACTATGTTATTGCACGGTTAAATTGCCAATCGATTGTCGATGTAAATGGTTGTGACGTCTGCCGCTTTCTGGTAGAAGCTTCCAAGTAGTTGCCCAAGGCAAAGTCTTGGCATGCTACTGTTTATGCGACGATATACTCAGACTTCACATGAGAGAGCCACCACCGGTTGCTTCTGAGATTGCTATGTCACAAATGAACGACCAAAACAAAACAGAAAGTTGGTGGTGCTCTTGCGATTATCCACGTCCCTGACCATGTCCGCATTACTGTATTTCAAGAGCTTGAACTTGCCGGTGCCCTTGGTGTAGCGCATACTGACATGCAATGTGTCGGCATTGTAGTAGAGGATATGCATAATGGCGCTCATGTGCTCCACTGTGAGGTTAGCTATGTAACGGCTTACATATCCAACAACAAAGCTTATGTTTAGCCAAACATTGACCAAGTAACGTAAGCTTTCTACCATACTTTGATAGAGCGTGGGATCAGCAAGTGGATTGGATATGTTCTTACTCAACTTCACTTGGGACTCCAATAGAACCTAGATGGTGTTGCAGTCGCTCATCCCTGCCTTGCCCAGGAGCTTACCTGTCACAACAAAGAAAACATGGATATCAGAATTTGACTTTTTTTTTACTTTTAGTCAAACAAGCCTTGACCAAGGATATTGGCATTTATAATTAGATAAAATCATAAATTATAAATATGAACTTAATATAAATAAAATTCATAATTTAAACTATTCAAGTCAGCTCAGGATCCTACCTAAATACATTGGAGTGACAACTAACGAGACGTCAAAGTAAATAAAATAAATAACTACGAACTCAACTAAATAAAATTGACTAAATACTGGATGGTATCGTACCGAAGAGCTTGCTCGGTGCTAACTAGACATCGTCACTACTAACTGATTGCTGATCTGAAAAAAGAAAAATTTTATAGGGGTGAGTTAAAAGACTCATTGAGCAGTAACTCTCTCGTACAACGGTGAGCCGGAGGGATTCATTTTATAATGCTAATGGTATATATTTATCATTAAATTATATTTTTGACGTATTGCTCCCCATTTGTATCATACACGTGTATGTGTGAGATCAATCACAGTTTTATAGTTTGCATATAGAATTATATTTTTACATTATCACAAAAATGATGCAATTCAAATGTAAGTGAAAGCGTGATGCACAAACATGGACTGCTGTGTAAGCCCTTTTTGGCTAAGCAGTCGTTACTGCCGATCCGGATCATCAAATCATTTATATAATCGAATGTGTTATATTTTCCCATAATAGAGCATCAAAAACATGATGCAGCGTGTATGCATGAATGAATGTTTAACAAATCAATTCACTTTATTAGATTGGCATGCACATCACATGTCTAGCATAACGTACTAGTGAATTATAGCATAACATAATACGAAGTATGTGAGATTGTCCGCATATGCACTTTGACTCATGGTGATCATTCTATGTTGTTGCTAGACATTAATGTCAAGATAAGTAGCTTAGGTACATGAAGTCGCTCATCTTGAACAAGCCAATCATCACCTTCTTGAATGGCATGATCTCACCCAGATCAGCGCTGGTGAGAATCAGATCATCAACACAGACATCCAAGAGCAACAACCTCTACGTCGCGCTACGCGTCTATACTCCTTATTCTTTAATGCACGATAGAAGCCAAACGTCACTAGTGTGCGATCGAGTTTGGCATTCATGACTCAAGGTGTTTAATGTAGACCACAGAGCACCTTGCTCAGCTTTAAAAAGGCAAAACCATCACATAGTCATGAACTAGAGATCCAACAACGTAGCTCAGATTCGAATCCGTGACCCAAGGTACAGAAACCCACTCACCAAGGTAGGTATCGAACCTGGTGTATCACAACATTATACATCACTCCTACCACTGCGCCATCTTTTTGCACGTTAACATGTGTTATTCCTATATATTATAATTATTTGTCACAAATTTCATATTTGATTGGACCGGCGGTCGAAGCGGTTCGGACCGCCGGTTCAACCGGAAAACCGGGAACCGGGGTCCTGACCGGTTAGGCCTCCGGTCCGGTTCTGATAACTATGGGTAAAAGGCATCTTTTTGTTAATAATTGACATAAATATTATTGATAATATAAGTGGTTGTTAATATACAATCCCTTAGAAACACTTTTGGCACATTGATTTATATTTTGAGAGCTCTAGCTATCTCAAACATATCTATGTTTTCTTTCAACAATTACGTTAATTTTGTGGAGATGTATAAGAACAACTACTTTGGTGAATACATTCCTCTAATTTCAAACAAACATAGCCTTAGTGGTTTAAATATGTTCGACTCTAACATATTACATGGAATGCAATTATACTTTTTTCATCTACAAATTCATATTAAGTTAAATTTTCAGATAAAGTTTAACTTGTCATTTTATATGTAATTCTTTTTACTATTCCAATCGATACATTTCTTTCATACACACCGAAACACAAATCACTTAAGGCGCGAGAACGAATAGAGATTTAATTTTTTTATCCCATTTTCTTTCTATACTATTTTCTTTAGTCCAAATAAAATCTTAGACTCTCTTTTACTATAAAAACAACGTTTTCTCTTATAGGTATTACCAAATTTTCAATCCAATTCAATTGAGTCCAAATTTAGTTTAACCGAAAAGGAAATGGATCCTTAGTGGTTTAAAAATGTTATATTTGTCGAAAGAGTGTTAGATGAGATGGTCAAACATTTGATTTTAAAATCAAGTGTCTTGGATTCAAATTCTTCATAGGCATCTATCTCACATTTATGAGCATCCCTTCGTATCTTAATATGAGCCTCACTCGTATGAGACATCTGTGTGTCTTTTCTATTATAGTTCTATATGAGCCCTCCTTGTAATGTCATGGACCGAACTATTCTATTCAGACCATAATTATTAAAACCGGACCGGACCGGACCGGCCACCAAGTGGTCACCTTCATGTATACAAAGCAATGATCAAAGAACAGAGTTTCATTTATGTATACAAAGCAATGATCTCATTTATCAAAGAATGGTCACCTTCTCCGTTAACTCTAAAGCGCAATCTTTGAAGCATTTGGGTTCAAAATGACATCGATATTCACATGCAACAATGCAATCTTGAGGATTGCCTCCGACAGCTGATTCACCGACCAAACAATAGCAAGGACAACATCAATTTCCACGAAACACTGCTAATCCTCTCCATTTTGGTGTTGTTACAAATTGTGGCAGCAATGTGTATTATTTATAGGAAAACTACTTTAAATTAAATGGTGTGGAACAATATTATAAGCAGTTAGAGAAAATAGAAAGTTAATTTCTCTTTTTATTCTATGTGCTATTTTGAGTTAGTTTTAAATCAAATATAAAATTAATTCTTTTTTTTTTCAAAATGCTGAATTAAACTCCAATTTCCACCGCAAATGGAAGATATTGGATCAGGCATCCGCTGCGCGTCCCAATTTAGGAGAGAATTGGTTTGACCAAAACTAGGAAATAAAACACAATAAATGAGAAAGAAATCACAATAGTAAGTAAACATATGTTATAAATTTATTAAAACTTTAAATTAAATATAATACGTTTAGATTATTAATAATATGTTCTTCTATAATCAGTTAAAAAAAGAAGATAAATATAAAAATTTAAGAATTGTTAGTTGAGATAGATGATAATTAATAATAATAAAATAGAATAGAAAGTGTTAATGATAATAAAATAATAGGAAACAATGAATGAATTTATAAATTAAAGAAAACAAATAAAGTAGGAAAGAAGTGTGATGATATTAATATATTTGAATTCTTCTTTAAAGAATTTTAATCGATCACCACCCATGATTTTAGCTCGGTTTTAAAAATAATTAACAAAATCTATATTAAATAAAATACTTGCAAATTTATTTTCAAATCTAATGCGTCAGATTTTTTTATATTAAACATATGTTAATAATGTTGTTTTTAATATTAAGCTTATAAAATCAAATTTTTAACCCGGTGTATATTTTCTCTTTTTTACTACTCCAGTAATTGTCGAATCTGTTGATTTACTCCTATTTTTACTACTTTTCTTCTAGAAGTTATAGTGACGATCTCTCTTTTGAAAGAGAGAATGAATCGTCTGATGTGCACTACGATTACCTGGTGCATATGTTACGAAATTGAGATGATGCATAGTAATGGTATCAATGGGTCCAGTCAAGGCCCATTTGGAATGATCCGGATCCGGACCCAATAATTTAATAAATTTTAGATCCGAACTCAGACACATTATTTGGATCCGTTAGACTCAAAATAAATTTTATAATGCTAAAGTATCAAATGAAATAAATAAATATTCATTTATGAAAATAATAAATTATGAACAAATATGTTTATATTTAAATTATTTTAAAATGAAATTTATTTTTTTAAAAATATTTTTTTTTATTTTTTTAGAATTTGAAAGGTTTGTTTCAATGTGAATGTAAGTTTGTGAAAAATAAATTTGTGACAAAGTTGAGTTGGCATGACGACGCAAATCTCATGTGACATAACACAAATCTACTTTTTAAGTAATGAGAATACCCTAATACACTGAAATGCTTTGACAGGTAGTTACGGCTCAATATTTTATCTGTTTCTTCTGCCTCTTGCCTTTAACACTCCCATGGTGTAAAATGAAGATTAAATTGGAAAGCATTGCCTCTTAAAGCACATGTTCGCCACCGGCCTTCCTCGGTATATAAACCCGATGATGTACTCTGTCATGACACTCAGGTTTGGTTGCTGATGACTGAAGAAGAAAATACAGACATATTGAGAAATTTCCAGCTCAATTGAACAGAGAGCATTTCTTTTGAATCTTCGATTTTTATGAAATGGGTACGTGATTTGTTGGTGGCTCTGATGACCCCAGTGGGGAAAGTTAAGAAAAAGGCGATGGCGCAGGCAAGGAAGACACCCCAGTAAGGCAGCTGGAGGGTGTAGATGAAGTAATTGCAGGCGAAGACTGAGGCGGAGATGGTCAGGATGAGGATGGTGTAGAACCACCACATCGCCACTTGCTCGTACTTTTGCATCAGTTTCGTGTGTATTTCATCGATCTTCCCGCTTTTGAACACGCCCTTCGCCTGCCTCATCATGTCCCTGTAAATAAATATAAGAGTCAGCAGTTAAACCCAAAAAAAAAAATTAAAAAATAAACTCCGAGACAGGCAAGTAGAAGTTCAGGTCGTTGATATCTTACTTTCCATGGAAGAGGAGGACGTGCACGACTATGGCGGACGCTGCAAATCTGAGTCCAGCCGACACAACAAAAATGGTGCTGAAGTAGACTTGTCCAGCCTCTGCGTATTTTGCCTTATCTATCTGGAAATCTGTGTTAATAATCCCCAAGATGGGGTACAAGGTACCGTTCGCCATAAAAAGATGGTTCGAGTAGATGGGGAAATTCTTCGCATGGTAAACATTGTTGTAGTAAATCAACGGCATCATAACGTACATGATAAGATAAGTTTGAGGCTCTAAGGTACCTGCCTCCAGCATAATACCTTTCAAGAAGCCTGAGCATTTGGATTGTAAATAAACACAGTTCAATATAACATTGAATCTTTTTGCTTAATCTATAAATCCAAGACAAAGTTAGTCACATGAATGTTGAAATTTAAGTAATCATAACTTGTTATTTACTACTGACATTTTTATTTATTCATGTTTTTTTGTCAATGTGGCATAATTTAACATTAGCCCTACTTTCCATTCGTAACTGAACAAAAAAACACAAACACTATATATTTCAATAATTAAAAGAAAAAGGAAAGAAAAGTATTTACTGAAAATTCACAAACAATCAGATGGTATTATAGTATTGCTTTAGAAAATACTTATGAAGGTCATTGCAAGCCATGATGGTCACAAATGAAATTCTTGTAAATTTGTGTTTGAAGCATGTTCTTATGCATTATTATAGGAATCAAATCTTAAAATAATATTTACTTATGGTGATATGAGAGTAACTGAAATCTACATAAAAAATATGTGTGTAATAAATAATTGCATATGTATTTCATATGTATTGCATGATAGAGTCTATAAAAATCAATTACTTTACTAATTGTAGTAACAAATTCATATGTTTTATGAAATAATAAATTTTATTTATTTTTTAGTTTTTTTTAAAGTCTCTACTTTTTTCGCTAAATATAGTGTAGCATGTGCTTTTTTTTTTCGCGTGCGGTTCATTTATATCTCAAGTAGAGCACAATTGTATAGCCGTACATTTAATTTTTTTTCTTTTGTTTATTTTAACATATTTGCTCAACCTGATTACCCTACATGCTATCTCTTTTGTTAATTTTATCCTGTTCACATTTGTATGTTTATTCGAGTACAAAAAAAGAATGTTGCCTTAATGTAAACAAATGGATGGTTTGCTAGAGAATGCTAGAAATGTGGATTTCTTGTTTGGTTTTGTTGATGAAAGTCATGAATATACCGATAATGTGTGTATCATTATTCAAGCAGTGGCCAAAGGTTTTGAGGTGTCTGGATACGTACTCTCTAGAAAATGTATAGAAGAAAATTCAGCTGAAAACAGTTTGGTTTGTGGGTACTTGAGAAAAAAACCCTGAGAATCCTTAGAATTTGGTTTATAAAATAAGAGGTATTGAGAAGGTCGGCTGAGATAATTTTTCAGATTAAAAAGATTCAGTGTAGTTCAAGAAAATAATGAATTCATCAAACTGGTTGGTGAGGTTGGGAGCAGGACTGGAAAGTTGTGTAAGGCGATGAATTTTGATAAAGCAAGGATCGATATTGGCCTTTGAATACTAAGCTTAACTAATTGGGTTGGATGGGGTATGTGTTATGTATGTTTATTATTTCAGGTGTGTTTTGTGAGTTGTAATTGTTGAATTATATACTTGATTTGGGCTTGGGTTGGTAATTAAGCTTATAATGGATTGATAAATTGGGCTGGTAGGGTAGTTGACTTTGTAATACGATGAAGTGTGACCTAGAAACCTCTAGAATAAGTAGTTGGGTAGATGGTAGTTGGAGGTTGATAGTAAATGATAGATTTCAGGTCAGACAAATTGGTTGGTCCGACCCACCAATTCAACCGGTGACCCAGACTGGAGCTTTGAATGGTTCAAACTCCCATATAACTATGACTTAGAACTAAGGGAAAACACAAAAATGGGATTTGAGTGTGTGTAAGAGATGATGTTTACTTAGGACAGAAGAATATATATACAAAATGGGACTTGAGTGTACGTAAGAGACGATGTTTGTTTAGGACAAAAGAATGTATATATACACAAAATGGTAAATGGGGTTTGAGTGTAAGTAAGAGATGATGTTTATTTAGGAAAGAATATATATATATATATAATGGGGCTACAGGTTGTTAGGATTACAAATGAGAAGGAAAATAAATATACTAAACAAAGTAAAACAATGTAGTTTGGATAACAGGGTTAGCTAAGGACTTGAAAAGTGAAATTAGGATAGAAAATTAATGAATCAAATTATATATTACTGAAATTATGCATAGACTCATAGTTATTAAAATCTGACCAAATAACTGCACATTACATCGAAAAAAAAAGTCTAAAATAACTGTACGTTAAACTAACAGGTAGGTACTGAAGGGTTTGAAGTCATATACTAATATGTTTCAGCAGCAACTTAATTACCTGAAAAGTGACACTTGAACAAGGTTCGAGGGCCACCACATCTCTCCAGGCTCAATCAGATAATTTCTGAATAGTCCAACCAAGCCAAACCCTAACATCTGAAATTTCAAAAAAAAAAAAAAAAGATGCATGGCAGCATTGCATCAACTTTAAAAATCAAACAATTAATTACAGAGCTAATAAAGATATACCAGCCATATATACCTAGGTGGTCAGAATGAGCAGCAGTGCGGGGATGAAGGAAAGTTGCCGCCTGTAAATCAATTTTATTGCCGTTAAAATGTGCGTGGCATAAATGGAAAGGGCACCCGAGTTGGCGACGATGGTGATCACCACGTGCTCCTTGACGTTGAACGGTCCGGGTTGAGGCTGAACTCCCACCGGCTCCCTTTCAGAAATTTCCTCATCGTGAGGGTTCTCGCCATCAGGTGGCCGAGCGGCACCACCGCGATCTGCACCGGTAAAGCTACTACAGCCAGCGACAGCGTCCGGTATCAGTAGAACTGGTTCACGAACGACAGCAGCATGCAGGACGCCACGCCCAGAACCCACATCCGGAACGTCAGCACCGGCACCGTGGTGTCGTCCGTTTTGGGAACCTTCATGTCGACCTGCTTCACCAGACATTCCTCTTCCTGCTCCGCCACCCGGTGCTCGATCAATTGATGCGTCCGGTAGAACAAGCTCGCGAACAATAATAGTGTGCGTGATGCCACCTGCAGCATCCACATCCGTAATCTGAGCAACGGCATTGCGGCGTGATGCGACCAACCTTTCGGTGACCAAGGATAGTGACTAGAAATGGAGGATAAAGTAGAAGATTAGAGGAGAAGTGGAGAAGTGGAGAAGTGGAGATGAGATGGAGGAAAGGAGAAGAGACGAGGAAGAAGTAGTTTAGAGTTTAATTTCTTGTTTGATCCCTGCATGCACTCATTTTATTGAGTGTGTGATATGAAAACCTTGTCCTCAAGGTTCGGTTAAATATCGTATTTTCAGGTGGTTTCGGTGAAGAAAATATTGCAAACTTTCTCTTTCCCATACTATTAGAACCCTGACCATTATATTTGAAAACATCATAGATACTTTCAAGCTTGGCCTTCAATTCTACATGTTTCGTATTCTCATCTTCAGTTTCATCGATCTTCAAATTCTCTTTCACTGTTGCAACAAACCTCTTTTCATACCCCGCCATCAACACACTCATAAGTGACATCCCAAGTCTGCATCATGAGTCTATTATATGAGTTCTCATCATATGAGGCTCGCATTTTCCATACTTCACATTTGATACCAACAAGCAGCTAGAGAAGGGCAAAGCACTACCCCATCCCAATTTTTATGTAGATATTTTCCATTCAGATATAAACCATTGATTAAGACAGTGATTAAGCTTAACAAACCGCTATTTGAAATGGACGTTCTACCACATGCTCACACCCCTGTATCAAACAAGGGTTCTGTCCAACAAAAACATTGTTTTTGAAAACAAAGCCATTTTTGAAATTAGATGAAAAATTGAGACCAAAAGAGGGAACAAATGCAAAAAATAGGCAAGTTCAAAAAAAAAATCACAGAATGTAAGGTTGTAAGGTATACTCGTAATGTATATAACAGAATCTCGCAATTAATTACTTAAGAACGTGTCCAGATAAACTCGGATACATTTTGATACACAGTTGCGTGAGAGTCCTTCCCTTCGCCTTTTATTAAGGCAGAGCAGAAGTGAAGAAAAAAAAGTTGTAGGTTGGAAGTCATTTTTGAAAATTCAATAAATAGAATAATATACACCTTCGCGTTGCAAACTGTTTAGAGGCGAGTTGATGGTACCTTTTCAACTTGCAGGAAACTCGCATACTTGGCTCGGAGAACCAATGGCGGATCCAAGTTAGGGGTCAGCAGGCCCTGCTGGCATTGGGGGACATTGGCAAAGTTAGTCACATGAATGTTGAAATTTAAGTAATCATAACTTGTGCAATACTTGAGGGTTGAGGCCATAATAAGATAAGTTTGGGGCTGTAAGGTTTCCTTTATCATAATACCTCTCAAGAAGCCTGAGCATTTGGATTATAAATAAACATAATTCAATATAACATTGAATTTTTCGCTAATCTATAAATCCAAGACAAAGTTAGTCACATGAATGTTGAAATTTAAGTAATCATAACTTGTTATTTACTACTGACATTTTTATTTATTCATGTTTTTTTTGTCAATGTGAGATAATTTGACATTAGCCCTGCTTTCCATTCGGTAACTGAACAAAAAAACACAAACACTATATATTTCAATAATTAAAAGAAAAAAGGAAAGAAAAGTATTTACTGAAAATTCACAAACAATCAGATGGTATTATAGTATTGCTTTAGAAAATACTTATGAAGGTCATTGCAAGCCATGATGGTCACAAATGAAATTCTTGTAAATTTGTGTTTGAAGCATGTTCTTATGCATTATTATAGGAATCAAATCTTAAAATAATATTTACTTATGGTGATATGAGAGTAACTGAAATCTACATAAAAATATATGTATAATAAATAATTGCATATGTATTTCATATGTATTGCTATAAAAATTATTTATTTACTAATTGTAACAAATTCATATGTTTTATGAAATAATAAATTTTATTTATTTTTTAGTATTTTTTGCCTTAATGTAAAAAAGATGGATGGTTTGCTAGAGTATGCTAGAAATGGGGATTTTTTGTTTGGTTTTGTTGATGAAAGTGAATATACCGATAATGTGAGTATCATTATTCAAGCAGTGGCCAGAGGTTTTGAGGTGTCCAGATACGTACTCAGTCTGGAAAATGTATAGAAGAAATTCAGTTGAAAAACAGTTTGTTTTGTGGGTACTTGAGAAAAAAAACCTGAGAATCCTTAGAATTTGGTTTATAAAATAAAAGGGATTGAGAAGGTCGGCTGAGATAATTTTTCAGATTAAAAAGATCCAGTGTAGTTCAAGAAAATAATGAATTCATCAAACTGGTTGGTGAAGTCGGGAGCAGGACTGGAAAGTTGCGTAGGGCGATGAATTTTGATAAAGTAGGTATCGATATTGGCCTTTGAATACTAAGCTTAATTAATTGGGTTGGATGGGGTATGTGTTATGTATGTTTATTTCAGGTATGTTTGGTGAGTTGTAATTGTTGAATTATAAACTTGATTTCTTAGGTTGCTAATTAAGCTTGTAATGGATTGATAAATTGGGCTTGTAGGGTATTTGACCTTGTAGTAGGATAGAGTGTGACCTAAAAACTACTAGATTGAGTAGTTGGGTAGATGGTAGGTGGTAGTTGGAGGTTGATAGAAAATGCTAGACCCCTCCCATGAGTAGTATAAATAGGAGGCTTGTCTTTACTTGTAAGCCAATCCCATCACAAATACAATTCTCTCTTTCAAAAGTTCTCTCTAAGCTTTCTCTTCCAAAATAAAATATCTCATCCACAAAGTGGTATCAGGGTCACAAGATCCTTTCAAAAAATGGCGAGTGGAGGAATTAGTCCCCTTTCAAGTTTCAGCCCTAAACAAGTCCAACTACGACAATTGGAGCATCAGGATGAAGGCGCTACTAAGAGCCCAAGGCGCATGGGATATCATGGAGGATGTCTTATTGAGAATGAAGGAGACATTCTAACGCAAGCTCAAAAGAATGCGTTAAATGAATCAAGAAGGAAGGACAGGAAACATCTCTTTCTTATGTTCCAAGCGGTGGATGAAGAAAGCTTTGAGAAGATACCAAACGCAAAGACGACAAAGAAGCATTGGAGAAACTTCAAGTTTGCAATAAGGGGTCCGAACAAGTAAGAAAAATTCATCTTCAAACTCTTACTCGTAAATATGAGTTTTTATACATGGAAGAGAGCGAATCAATTTCAGACTATTTTTCAAGAGTCTTAAGCATTGTTAAGCAATTAAAAACAGATGGAGAAGAGATAAAAGAGGTGAAAGTGATAGAGAAAATTCTTCACACTTTGAGCTCCAAGTCCGAGTACATAGGTACCACCATAGAGGAGACTAAAGACCTAGAGGCCATGACGATCGAGCAACTAATGGGCTCATTACAAGCGTACGAGGAGAAGAAAAAGTGGAACCAAAATAAGGAGGTTTCAGAGAAATTACTATAACTCAATCTTGATGAGTAAAAATCAAATCGTGGAAGAAGTCAAAGAGGATGCGGACGCGGACATGGACGTGGATATGGACATCGAGCTGAAGGAAGAGGTGGTTTTAACAATAACAACAATAGGAGATGTGGTTTTAATGGTGGAGATTGAAGAGGTGGATTCAATGATAGCCGAGGTCGAGGGAATTCATGGTCAAGGTACGAAAAGTCTAACATCCAATGCCATAATTGTCAAAAGTTTGGTCATTATGTTTCAGAATGTAGACTTAAAAGGACCGATGAGAGGGTAAACTTCATGTAAAGTAAGGATGAAGGCGAAGAAGCCTTATTGCTAGCCCGTAATGACAAAGATGAAGGGCAAAGCAATAAATGGTACCTTGATAGTGGTGCAAGCAACCATATCTGTGGAGATAAGAGACTCTTTGTGGAGATGGATGTTGTCACCGACGTGAGTGTATCATTTGGATATGAATCGAAGATTCTGGTGAAAGGAAGAGGTAAGATTCTCACACGCTTAAAGAATGATGATTGTCAATTCATCTCAAATGTCTATTATATATGTCCCCGACATGAAGACCAACATCCTTAGCGTCAGTTAACTATTGGAGAAAGGATATGACATCCACACAAAAGACAATTACCTCTTCCTAAGAGACGGTCAAAGCAAGCAAATCGTGAAGGTTCTTATGTCAAAAAATAGGATGTTCTTGCTGAACATACAAACCGACGTGGTAAAGTGTCTCAAAGCTTGCTATGGAGAGTCATCTTAGCTATGACATCTACGATTTGGACATCTCAACTTTGGAAGCCTTGAACTCTCTTGTCGAAGAAGGAGATGGTGAGAGGTCTTCCATACATCAACAACCCCGACTAACTGTGTGAGGGATGCTTATGCGAAAAATAATTTCGGAGAAACTTTCCAAAGGAGTCACTCAAGAGCCACAAAACCATTGGAGCTCATGCACACTATGACTGTGGACCTATCAAACCAAGTTTCTTTGGTAAGCGTAACTACTTTTTCCTATTCATAGATGATTATTCAAGGAAAACATGGGTATACTTTCTGAAAGAGAAATCAGAAGTATTCACCATGTTCAAGAAGTTCAAAGCTTTAGTGGAGAAAGAAAGCGGACTTGAAATCAAAGCGTTGAGATCGGAACATGGAGGCAAGTTTCACATCCAATGAGTTCCACAAGTTCTGTGATGATCATGGAATTCGACGCCCTCTCACGGTGCCAAGATCCCCTCAACAAAATGGAGTATCAAAGAGAAAGAATCGAACAATCCTCAACATGGCTCGAAACATGCTTAAGAGCAAGAAAATGCCTAAGGATTTTTAGGCTGAAGCAGTCGCATGCGCTGTCTACCTAATGAATCATTCACAGATAAGAAGCCTCAAGGAAATGACACCACAAGAAGCTTGGAGTGGAAGAAACATTGGGATCTCCCACGTTAATGTCTTTGGGAGTATTGCCTACGTCCATGTGCCTAATGAAAAGAGAAGCAAACTCGACGACAAAAGCAAGAAGCACATCTTCATAGGGTATTGACTCCAAATCTAAAGGCTACTACGATCCAAAAGGTGGCAAAGTCATCGTTATCCGCGATGTGGAGTTTGATGAAGAAGACGCATGGAAATGGAATATGAAAGAAGACAAATATACCTTTCTTCCTTAATTCGAAGAAGAAAGTGAGCCACCAAGAAGGGAGGAGCCACAAGAGCCCATTACTCCACCAACCTTATCAACGGAACAAACATAAGAAAGTTCAAATGAGAGGACAGTTCGCTACAAGAGTATTAAAGAGTTTTACGAGGTAATCGAAAATCAAGATAATATTACACTCTTCTATCTTCTTGGAGATTGTGAAGTAAGAAGTGGAGAAAAGCCATGGAGGAGGAAATAATGGCGGTCATGAAGAGTTATACTTGGGAGTTTGTTTCACTCCCTCTCGGAAAGAAGGCGATTGGAGTTAAATGGGTCTACAAAATCAGAAGAAATCAAAAGTAGAAGTGGAGCGCAACGAAGCATGATTGGTGGCGAAAGACTACAATCAAAAGACAAGGCATCGACTATGATAAGGTATTTGCACCCGTCGCTCGTCTCGAAACCATTAGACTTATAATTTCATTGGCGGCCCAAAATGCATGAAAACTCAATCAAATGAATGTGAAATCTGCTTTTTTAAATGGGATTCTATAAGAGGAAGTCTACGTCGAACAACCGGGCTTCGAGGTAAAGGGATAAGAAGATAAAGTATGAAAGCTGAAGAAGGCGTTATACAGGCTAAAACAAGCACCATGAGCTTGGAATAGCCGTATCGACAAGTACTTCCAAGAGAAGAACTTCACCAAGAGTCCCTACGAGCATGCACTTTACATTAAGGATCAAAACAAAGATATCTTGATCGTGTGCCTGTACGTGGATGACTTGATCTTTACGGGAAACAATCCAAGTATGATTAAGGAGTTCAAGAGAGAGATCACTGAAGAGTTTGAGATGACCGACATTGGACTCATGACATACTACCTCGGAATTAAAGTTAAGCAAGCAAATGATGGAATCTTCATCTCTCAAGAGCGCAACAGTAAGGAAGTTCTCAAGAAGTTCAAGATGGACAGTGTCAATCCTGTCAACACACCAATGGAGCATAGTATCAAGCTAAGCAAGCATGATGAGGGAGAGAAGATGGACCCGACTCTCTATAAAAGTCTTGTTGGAAGTTTGCGCTACCTTACAAGCACTAGACCCGACATTCTCTACGTCGTTGGAGTGGTGAGCCGCTACATGGAAGTACCAATAATGATGCACTTTAATGTTGTCAAGAGAATCCTTCGATACATCAAAGGTACAATTAACTTTGGCCTACACTACTCTTCTTCTCACAACTTTAAGATTGTTGGCTATAGTGATAGTGATTGGGGAGGAGATTTGGATGATAGAAAGAGCACAACTAGATTCATATTCTTCATGGGAGGCATTGCCTTCACATGGATGTCAAAGAAGCAGCCGATTGTGACACTCTCAACATGTGAAGCCGAGTACGTCGCTGCAACGTCCTGTGTTTGTCACGCTGTTTGGTTAAAAAATATGTTTAAGGACTTGAACATGCCACAACATGAGCGATAGAGATAGGAGTTGACAACAAATCTGCACTTGCTCTTGCAAAGAATCCGGTGTTCCATGAGAGAAGCAAACACATTGACACCCGCTACCACTACAATCGAGTGTTTATTGAAAGAAATGAGGTAAATTTAAAGTATGTGATGCCTCAAGATCAAGCAGCGGATGTTTTCACCAAGCCACTCATGTAAGACACGTTTGTGAAGTTGCTAATTAAGTTTAAGGGGGATGTTAAATTATAAATTTGATTTGGGCTTGGGTTGCTAATTAAGTTTGTAATAGATTGATAAATTGGGCTTGTAAGGTACTTGACCTTAGATGGAGTGTGACCTAGAAACCTCTAGATTGAGTAGTTGGGTAGATGATAGATAGTAGATAATAGATGGTAGATGGTAGGTGGTAGTTGGAGATTGATAGAAAATGTTAGACCCTTCCCATGAGTAGTATAAATAGGAGGATTGTCTTCAGGGGAAAGCATTGTTCGGTGAAAACTGATTCACCGAACTGATATGGCTTAACTGAATTAATTCGGTTCGGTTAATTCGGTGAATTGGTTAATTCGATCAAAAACCAAAATAATTGGTTAATTCGGTTCGGTTAATGGAAGAGAAATTTTTGAGTTCGGCTCATTCGGTTAACCGAACTAACCAAAAAATAATTTTATTAAATAAAAATTATTTTTGACATATAAATATATTGATTTTATATAATATATGTATTTTATTCGGTTAATTTGGTTAATTTCGATTAATTGGATGTTTAACTGATAACTGAATTAACCAAATTATCGGTTAACCATATAATTTGGTTCGGTTATCGGTCGAGACTTTTAGAAATTGGTTAATTCGGTTCGGTTAACAGACCAATGCTCTCTCCTACTTATCTTCACTTGTAAACCATCCCATCACAAATACAATTCTCTCTTTCAAGAGTTCTCTCCAAGCTCTCTCTTCCAAAATCAAACATCTCATCCAACATTAATTAAGTTCGCTTGAGTGTCATCCTCCGGATCGAGAGTGGAGCCATTGTTTCGAATATTAGTGGCTGTGTTCGGAGGAGAAGCTCCAGCGCCGGAGCTTTTGTACATGCGATAATAAATTTAAACAATAATAATAAATTAAGAATCATATTTACACAAAATCAAGTACGTACTTTCTTGTATTCAAGCTTGCCAGTTCTACAAGGGGAATATTTTTATATCAGAGAAAGTATGATATAGACCTCTTAACCTAGACATATCACTTGTGATGCAAACAGTGCATTATCACTCTAGTTGATGCTAAAGACAAATTATCTACATCTAGTGCTCCTCCTCTCAGTGAAAGGAGGCTACATGAGATTTATGGGAAGACTCATTTACTTAGTAATGCAGCCACGTTTTAAGTCAATTCATGAAATTTCTTATCGAAGATAACTTAAATGCACCCTTATGGGTCATCAAGTACATCAGAAATGCACCATCTCAAGGGTTGTTCTTCCTAAGAAGCTTGGAGACAATATTACAGACATATATTGTAATGTCGACTAAACAGCTTGCTTAGTCACAAGAAAGTCACTAACAAGATATTGTTTGCTTCTTGGAAATAGCTTCATAATATGAAAAATTAATAAGCAATCTATCGTTTCAAGATCTTCAAGAGAGAGTGAATATAGGTGTTACAAAACATGAGGATTAAGATTCAAATTAATTACAATAAGGTTACAGTCTGATAACAAGACCGCCATCCACATGACTCACGAACCATTTCATTAAAGGACTAAACATATTGAGTAGGATTGTCATCTTGTTAGGAATCACACCAAATACAAATTTATAACTCTCATATTTGTGTCTTCTCAAGTGCAACTGGCTGACATATTCACAAAGCCCGTGTCGTCTTTTTAGCTTAAGAAAAATATATATGCAAATTGAGCATGTCTGATTCTCTCCATGCATCGGCTTGAAGGGGCCATGTGTTGATCTATTGGAGTATGGATCACAATGCAGTCACTAATAAAGAAAATTCTACAAATAGCAGAAACTCCTTATATAAGGCACACAAACCGCCCAACCGAGAGATTTGTGTAGCAATATTGAAAAGATTGTGCATAAAAGGCAAATAAGCTACAACTATGATGACAACTTGGTAAATATGAATTATTAGAGTTCAGATTAGAATTTTTTTATTTTTTACTTATTTACTGTATATATACACTAGATACTGCATTAATAAAATGGAAAACAGAATATGATGTGCCGCCTTAAATAAGTTAAATAAGGGATCAGGCAAAAATACATATTTTTGCTCTTTTTCTTTTAAGTTTTAGGGATTTTAGTGTTCTAACATGTTAGAGTTTTAGAATTTTCATATTTTTAGGATTTTATGATTTTGTGGGGGGTTTTAGGGTTTATCAACACTTGAATTTAGGGTTTTAGATTTTAGGGTTTATGGTTTTGTTTTTTATGATTTAAAGGTTTTAGGGTATTTACAATTATGCTTTAAACATCGTAAAATATTAAAATAAAAAAAGAAAATGATATTATTTTGGTGATCCCTCATATAAATTAAAAATAAGAAAACTTATTCATGCACCATCTAGCCGAGTTCTTCAAAATTTCTCATCCAATCTGGTGGTCATCGGCAAACTCAGGCACACTCTGACAGTAAATTTTCCAGATAAATGCCTATAAGAACATGTTGAATTTATGACATTGGAAAAGTTACAAGTCCTAGTTGGCCATTGTTTTCTTTTCTAATGTGTCCCTTTTCGATCACTATTTAATTTCGTTTCTATTTTGAATATTTTTCAATACTTTTTATTTTTATTATATTTATTTGTTCTTTATCTCACTAGTGTTCATAATTAAAGTTTCCTTCCATTAAAGTTTTTATTGCAAATTGCAATTTGGTAGCATTAAAATCTCAGGCATATCCACTCTGCTAATTCATATAATTCACTATGTGATATGGATGAAAATGAAATAAATTGTTTACCTAAATACTCTAAAATCACATATTTATTGTACAAGATTATAACTAAAGTTTGTGACTTTATTAGGTGTGTATTATCCAATCTTCATCGGGATGGCCATGTATGTGGAAACTGTAGTTCATAACTACAATTTTCTTGAAAATAATTGTCCCTAAATTAAAAATAGAATGAAAACTGTCCGCCACATGCACAAATGAAACGTCGTATTTCAATTTTTAATATTTTTATTTATTGTGTCCAAATTGATTAATTAGTAACATTATCTATATTTTAGCATACAAGTGTCAACACACTTTGATTGGTCTTGGCATTCAAAACCACATTGTTTTTATCCAAAATCACTCCGTTTTATTTCGCGTTTTTTTTATTTGACTGTCCCGAATCATAAAATATATATATGTAAAGTATTAGCGTGGAAAGAAAATAAATAAATAGATAAATGATTTATACCTAACAGTTACTCCTTCTCTCTTTTTTAATTGCTATTTAAAATTAATATTCAAAGTATGAATTTTAGGAGTGCTGTATGAATTTTGACAATGTCACGTTCCAATATTTGGAAAAAGAAATATACCTGTAAAAAATTAGTATAAATGAAATTGATTGTCACAACTTTTAGATATACGAAAATGATGAGGACTAGCAATATGTCGTTGAAGCTGGCGTTGATCTTACTCTTGGTCGCTAGTTTAGTCGGTGAATTTGCAGTTGAAGCAGCAGACCACAAACCCGGATCACTTGACGTATGCGTCCGGGGATGCCAAAGTCGGTGCCGCAGTGCCCTGCCCAGCTGCTACGAGCACTGTCTGGAAGGGTGCTTTAGGTTGCCGGAGGAGACGTTGCCCGGCCACTCGTAGCGTGAATGAGATGCTGTATGGTTTTTGTAATGGTGTGTTTTATTCCGTAATCATATATGAATGAGAAATTCATCAATAATAAAATTAATCGGCATATTTTATTTATATTCGTGCAATGGTAATGTAGTAAAAGACAATTTTTTAAGATGAAGATGATTATAGGACAATTTTCAAACAATCTATACTCTCATACATGGATGGTTTGATTATTTTAAAATTATTTTTTCTGTCACGTGTTATTTCTTGAAAAGTATTTTTATTCTAAGGTTAAGATGATTATAAGACAGGTCTCAGACAGTTTACACGCAATACGATTTCAGACATAGATTGTTTGATTATTTTTTAAAATTGCTTTTTCATTTTCATGTATTTTTGTTTTGAAAATTATTTTTATTCTAAGATGGAGATGATTATAGGATAGTTCTCACACAGTTATAGTGATAAAAACACTTTTAATATCTAGTTACTCGGGAGGTTGTTTAAGTATGATATTTTTGAATTTTCCCATGATATATTTTTCTCAAAATAAAATAAGGTCGAATAATCCTTAAAAATATACAAACAGATTTTGTTGATACGGATTAAAGAGTATATCAATAAAAATAATATAACTTAATATGTGCCAAAATTTTAATTGGTGGATACAACTTCAATTGTTTATATTACAACGTCACTCTTGAGGAGGATTCAAAGCCCCACGCTAGTGATTGAATGCATGTGTAAAAGATGTGTTACACAAACATGCCCTAGAAATGAAGTATTTTATTTTCGGAATTTGATACAGAATAGTAATTTGGCAGCCACTAAAAACTATGTCACGTCCAAATAAATTTAATAATCAATTTACCTTTGACATGTTTAAAAATAATTCGTGTACAAAATAAGTCAGGGAAGGATCTAGAAAAGATATGAGTCAATTATAAAATAATTATATGTAAACCGTGCATCACTCTAGCTAGTTGATGTAAAAAAATAAATTATCTACTTCTAGTGCTCCTCCTCTTAGTAAAAAAGGTCGCTACATGAAATTTATGGAAAGACTCATTTATTACTTAGCAATCACGAGGCCGGACCTTGCCTTTACAACCCACATTCTAAGTCAATTCATGAAATGTCCGCCGAAGATCACATAAATTCACTCTTATGGGTCATTAGGTACATCAGAAATGCACCATCTCAAAGATTATTCTTCCTAATTAAGAAGCTTTGAGGCAAACATTACAGGCATATTGCAATGTCGACTGAACAGCTTGTTTAGTCACAAGAAGTCACTATCAAGGTATTGTTTGCTTCTCGGGAACAACTTCATAATATGAAAAAGTAATTAAGCAATCTATCGTGCCAAGATCTTCAAGGAAGAGTGAATATAGATCTTTACAGATATCTATGAGGATTAAGATTCAAGTTGCAATAAGATTGCACTCTAAGAACAAGACCGTCATCTATATTGCTCACAATCCAGTCCATGAAAGGACTAAACATATCGAGTTGGATTATCACCGTGTTAGGAATCACATCAAAAATAAATTCATGACTCTCATATTTGTGTTTTCTCAAACGCTACTGGATGATATATTCATAAAGCTTCTTATGCCTTTTTAGTTTAAGAAAAATTATACAAGTTGAGCATGTTTGATTTTCTTCACGCACCAGCTTGAAGGAGCAGGTGTTGATCTGTTAATTGGAGTAAAAGATGGTGCACGACAGCTGCACTAGACATATAAACCACAATGCAGACAATAGTAAAGGAAATTCTGCATGTAATAGAAACTCGTTGTATAATGCACACAAACCACCAAACCGAGAGATTTGTGTAGCAATGTTGATAAAACTTGTGCATAAAAAGGCAACTAAGCTACAAATGACAACTTGGTAAATAAAAAATATTAGAGTTCATGATTTTAATTTTTTTATTTTTTTACTTATTCGCTGTGTATATACACTAGATACTGCATTAATAAAATGGAAAAATGGGATATGAAGTACCACTTTATATAAGTTAAATAAGGCATCGGACAAAAATACATATTTTTACTCCTTTTCTTTTAAGTTTTAGAGGTTTTGTTCTAACATGTTATGGTGTTTGAGTTTTAGGGTTTTAGAATTTTCATATTTTTAAGATTTTATGATTTTAGGTGTTTTAGGGTTCATGGATACTTGGATTTAGGATTTTTAGATTTTAGGGTTTGTGATTTTATTTTTTATGATTTAAAAATTTTAGGGTATTGAGAATTATACCTTAAACATAGCAAAATATTAAAAAAATAATATTATTTTAATGATCCCTCATATAAATCAAATACAGGAAACTTATCAATGCACCATATCTAACCGAGTTCTTCAGAATTTCTCCTCGAATCTGGTGGGGTCATCGGCAAACTCAGGCACACTCCGACTATAAATTTTCCAGATAAATGCCGAGAAGAACATGTTGAATTTATGACATTGGAAAAGTTACAATTCCCTCGTTGGCCATTGTTTTCTTTTCTAATGTGTCCCTTTTCGATCACTATTTAATTTCGTTTCTATTTTGAATATTTTTCAATATCTCTTATTTTTATTATATTTGTTCTTTATCTCACTAGTGTTCATAATTAAACTTCCCGTCCATTAAAATTTTTATTGCGAAAATTGCAATTTGGTGGCATTAAAATCTCAGGCATATCCACTCTGCTAATTCATAATTCACAATGTGATATGGAAGATAGTGAAATAAACTTTTTACCTAAATACTCTAAAATCACATGTTTATTGTACAAGATTATAACTAAAATATTTGTGACTTTATTTACGTGTATTATCCAATCTTCATCAGGATGGCCATGTATGTGGAATTGTAATTCATAACTATAATTTTCTTAAAATAATTGTTACTAAAATAAAGATAGAATGAAATCTGTCTACCACATGTCCAAATGAAACGTAGTAATTTTAATTTTTAATATTTTTGTTATTTATCACGTGTCCAAATAGTTTAATTAGTAATAATATCTATATTTTAGCATATAAATGTCAACACTTGATTGGTCTTGGCATTCAAAACCACATTGTTTTTTTATCCAAAATCACTCCCTTTTATTTCACATTTTTTTGATTTGACTGTCCCGATTCATAAAATATATATATAAAGTACTATTAGCGTAGAAAGAAAATAAATAAATAGATAAATGATTTATACCTAACAGTTACTCCTTTTATCTCTTTTAATTGCTATTTAAAACAAATACTCACAGTATGAATTTTAGGAGAGCTACTGCATGAATTTTGACAATGTCACGTTTCAATATTTGGAAAAATAAATATATCAGGAAAAAATTAGTATAAATTAAATTCATTGTCACAATTTTTAGATATACGAAAATGATGAGGACTAGCAATATCTCGTTGAAACAGGCGTTGATCTATCTCTTGGTCGCTAGTTTAGTCGGTGAATTTGCTGTCGAAGCAGGCCCCGGCTCCGGACCTGACACATGCGTCCGGGGATGCCAAAGTCAGTGCCGCAATGCCCCGCCAAACTCCACATGCTACAAGGACTGCCTGGAAGGGTGCTATCGGTATCGGCGACTGGGGGAGAAGGTGGCCGGCCGGTCCTAGCGTGAATGAGATGATGTTCGCTATACACACATAAGTGAAATATATATAGTCTTTATTGATGCGTGTTATTTGGTAATCATATATGAATGATAAATTTATAAATAATAAATTGACAGATTTTATTTATATTCGCGTAATTGTTATGTAAAAGACAACTATCCAATCAAAGAGTTTTGTCGCTTGCATTATGATTTCAGACATGGATTGTTTGATTGTTTTTTAAAGTTATTTTTTTTATGCCGTGTAATTTTTTGAATAATATTTTTATTTTAAGACGAAGATGATTATAGAAAAATTCTCAAACAGTCTGTACTCTCATACATGCATTGTTTGATTAGTTTAAAACTATTTTTTTCTGTCACGTATTATTTTTTGAAAAGTATTTTTATTCTAAGACTACGATGATTATAAGACAGTTCTCACAAACATTTGATTATTTTTTAAAATTACTTTTTTATTTCCATGTATTATTTCATTTGAAAATTATTTTTATTCTAAGATGAAGATGATTATAGGACAGTTCTCACACAATTAGTCATGACAACATATTTATACGTAATTACTATGGACTCTGGAGGTTGTTTGAATATGATATTTTTGAATTTTCCCATGATAGATTTTTTCTCAAAAAAGAATAAGGTCAAATACATCCTTAAAAATATACAAACAGGTTTTAGTAAGCTTTTGTTGATACAGATTAAAGAGTATATCAATAAAAATAATATAATTTAGTATGTACCAAAATTTTAATTGGTGGATAAAACTTCAATAGTTTATATTGCGACGTCATTCTTGCTGAGTGTGCAAAGTCTCGTGTTGGTGGTTGAATGCGTATATATTTTCTTTATATTTATCTTATTTAATATAAAATAAAAAAACGCCACCCTTATTGAAAAGATGCATTGCATAAACGTTCCCTAGAAATGAAGTATTTTATTTTCGGAATTTGATACGGAATAGTAATTTGGCAGCCACTACAAATTACGGTACTTCAAAATTTAATAATCAATTTATCTTTGACATATTTAAAAATAATTTGTGTACGAAATAAGTCAGGGGCGAATCCATAAAATATATTAAGATGAGTCAATTATAAAATAATCACATGCAAACCGTGCATCACTCTAATTGATGTAAAAAAATAAATTATCTACATCTAGTGCTCCTCCTCTTAATAAAAAAGGATCGGAGGCTACATGAAATTTATGGGAGTTTACTTAGCAATCATGAGGCCGGACCTTGCTTTTTCAACCCACATTTTAAGTCAATTTATAAAATGTCCTACTGAAGTACATCATAAATGCACCAGCTCAAGGGTTGTTCTTCCTAAGAAGCTTAGAGGCAACATTACTGGCATATTGCAATGTCGACTGAGCAGCTAGTTTAGCCACAGGAAAGTCACTAACAAGGTATTGTTTGCTTCTCGGAAATAGCTTCATAATATGAAAAAGTAATAAGCAATCTATCGTTTCAAGATGTTCAAGGGAGAGTAAATATATAGGTCTTACAAGATATGAGGATTAAAGATTCAAATTCCAATAAGATTGCAAACTCTAATAACAAGACCGTCATCTATATTGCTCACAATCGGGTTCATGAAATGACTAAACATGGGATTATCACCATGTTAGAAATCACATCAAAGACAAATTCATAACTCTCATATTTGCGTCTTCTCAAGTGCAACTGGTTGATATATTCATAAATCCTCTGACATCTTTTTAGCTCAAGGAAAACATATGCAAGTTGAGCGTGTCCGATTTTCTCCATGCACCAACTTGAAGGGGCAGGTTTGATCTACTGGAGTAAAAGATGGTGCATCATAGCTGCATCAGACGTATGGACCACAATGCAGACAATAGTAAAGGAAATTCTACAAGTAATAGAAACTCGTCGTAGTAGAAGGCACATAAACCACCCAACTAGAGATTTTTATAGCAATGTTGAAAAAATTATATGTATAAAAGTCAATTAAGCTATAACTACGATGGGCACGGATTCGGTGTTGCGCAGCGCTTTGCTGCAAGCACAAAACGACGTCGTTTATAACATAAAACGACGTCGTTTTGTCAACTGTCATCCAAAACGACGTTATTTACAGCACAAAACGTCGTCGTCAACTACGATGACAACTTGATAAACAGAAAATATTAGAGTTCTTGTTTAGAATTGTTTTAGTTTTTACTTATTTAGTGTATGTATACGCTAGTTCCTGCATTAACAAAATAAAAGGAAACTTATCCCTATACCATCTAGCCGAGTTCTTCAGAAGTTATCCTCCAATCTGGTGGTCACCATCAAACTCAGGCACACTCCGACAATAAATTTTCCGGAGAAATGCCAAGAAGAACATGTTGAATTTATGATATTGGAAAAGTTACGAAGTCCCTAGTTGGCCATGGTTTTCTTCTCTAATGTGCCCCTTTTCACTATTTAAGTTCGTTTCTATTTTGGATATATTTCAATAATTTTTATTTTTGTTATATTTGTACTTTATCTTACTAGTGTTCATAATTCAAGTTTCCTTCCATTAAACTTCTTATTGTAAATTGCGATTTGGTAGCATTAAAATCTCAGACACATCCACTCTACTAAGGATTAAGATCAGAGCAGCCAAGCAACTTACGGCCATTTAAAACGACGTAGTATTCTATTTTATTATTTAATATATAGTGACATCTGTCTAAGTTAGATAAAACTTTCATATTTTACATAAAATCATCCATGTATTATTGTATAAAACCACTCTGGTATTGTTGAAAACCATCATCGCTGTAAACTACCATGATCGACTGGACCGGATACCGATCCTTCTACTAATTCAAAATTCACAATTGTGATATGGATGAGAATGAATAAACTGTTTACCTAAATACTCTAAAATCACATGTTTATTGTACAAGATTATAACTAAAATTTGTGACTTTATTTAGGTGTATTATCCAATCTTCATCAGGATTGTGGAAACTGTAGTTCATAACTATAATTTTCTTGAAAATAATTGTTACTAAAATAAAGATAGAATGAAATCTGTCTACCACATGTCCAAATGAAACGTGGTAATTTTAATTTTTAATATTTTTGTTATTTATCACGTGTCCAAATAGTTTAATTAGTAATAATATCTATATTTAGCATATAAATGTCAACACTTGATTGGTCTTGGCATTCAAAACCACATTGTTTTTTATCCAAAATCACTCCCTTTTATTTCACATTTTTTTGATTTGACTGTCCCGAATCATAAAATATATATATAAAGTACTATTAGCGTAGAAAGAAAATAAATAAATAAATAGATAAATGATTTATACCTAACAGTTGCTCCTTTTATCTCTTTCAATTGCTATTTAAAACTAATATTCACAGTATGAATTTTAGGAGAGCTGCATGAATTTTGACAATGTCACGTTTCAATATTTGGAAAAAGAAATATATCAGGAAAAAATTAGTATAAATTAAATTCATTGTCACAACTTTTAGAGATACGAAAATGATGAGGACTAGCAATATGTCGTTGAAACAGGCGTTGATCTTACTCTTGGTCGCTAGTTTAGTCGGTGAATTTGCAGTCGAAGCAGGCCCCGGCTCCGGACCTGACACATGCGTCCGCGGATGCCAAAGTCAGTGCCGCACTGCCCCGCCAAACTCCACATGCTACAAGGACTGCCTGGAAGGGTGCTATCGGCGGTTGGGGGAGAAGGTGGCCAGCCGGTCGTAGCTTGAATGAGATGATGCTCGCTATACACACATAAGTGAAATACATATAGTCTTTGTATTGGTACGTTTTATTCGGTAATCATATATGAATGATAAATTTACAAATAATAAAATCTGCAGATTTTATTTATATTCGTGCAATTGTTATGTAAAAGACAACTATCCGATCAAACAGTTTTGTCGCTTGCATTATGATTTCAGACATGGATTGTTTGATTATTTTTTAAAGTTATTTTTTTATGCCGTGTAATTTTTTGAATAATATTTTTATTTTAAGATGAAGATGATTATAGGAAAATTCTCAAACAGTCTATCTTGTTTGAAAAATAATCAAACAATCCATGTATGAGAGTGATTATAATCCATGTTGAAAAATTCTCAAACAGACTGGCAGCCACTAAAAATTAATGTTGCTTCCAAATTTAATAATCAATTTGCCTTTGACTTATGTTTAAAAGTAATTCGTGTATGACATAAGACAGGCAGATGCAGAAAAGATATTAATCAATCAATTATAAAATAATCACATGGAGTGATATATATATATTATATATTTTTTATTTTAGAGGTATTATTTTAATTCTTAAAAAGTATATTGTAATCATTTTTTAATTTTTTAATCTAAAATAATATATATATGTATATATATATATATAGGGGGCGGATCAGGTGAAAACCACTTTGGATTTGTAAACTGTGAACCGTTTTTAATCGTTGATCTATTTCAAATCAATGCATCAGATTTTTTTGCTTTTATTACATAAACGTATGTTAATTAATTATGTTTTAATATTAAGCGGATAAGATCAAAATTTAAACCCGGAATATATTCTTTCCTTTTTTTACGCCACCTCTTAACTATCAAATCTCTTGATTTATTCCTATTTTTATGTTTAATTTTTTAAAAAAATATAATGATGATCTCCAATCCGACAAGAGAAGATGAATCATTTGATGTGCACCACGATTTCATGGTGCACCTGGTGCACCTATTACGAATTTGAGATGGTGCATTGTAATTTATTGATACACCATCTGGTGCATAATATAAGAGACGGTGCACATTTTGATTTTAGATGGTGCACTTTTTTATTTTGGTATGATGCATCATAATTTATTATTTTATTATTACTTGGCACCCTGTTATATTGTAATGGTGCACAAGTTAATTCACATGGTGCACAAGTTAATTTCACATGGTGCACAAGCTGATTTTATATGGTGCACAAACATTCACTCCAGCGACTCCCCAAACCCTGCCTAAATCAGCTGATGTTGCATCTAGGTGAACGAAAAAATGTTTGACTGATCAAGTTGATGATCGAACAATATATGAGTAAAGAATCTACGAAATATATGTAGTGGAAGAGAGAGGAAAGAAGATAATCATAAAGATTATCTACAAAAATATTTATTGTGGAAAAGAGATTATCATAAAAGATTTATTAAGATAATATTCATGCTATAATTAAGGGAATCTTTAAATGAAAATTAAAAGATATAATAATTTATTTAAAAATCTTAATAATCATGTCGTTAGATTGAATAAAATCAGTGGACATAATGAGTTCACAGTTTACAAATCTAAAACGATTTTCATTTGATCCACATTCTATATATATATATATTTAGCGGGCCATCTGACCCCTAAAATACTCATACATCTACCACTGACATATAATTAAGCAATTTATCGTCTAATACTTGGAATAGAATATTGACTGTTACATTATAAAATTACGTAGTTTTAAGAGGGTGGCCGTAAGGGGCTTGATTGCTCGGAATTCTAATCCTTCAATTTTCGTATTAAAATGGATTGTCTTATTATCAACACCTATGCTATTGTCAAATAACCTTATACTTAATCTATCATCTTTTATCTATCACTTAATTAATATTTATTTATTTATTTTTATTTGTCGCCTAACAGTTCCAATGCATATTTAATCTGACAACTTTTCTTAAAATGTAAGAAATTAAGTATTTCATCATTATAACTCTAAAAAAATCATTTCTACATCAGTAATAGTATACCACATTTTACGTGAAAGCAAACCTTAATATTTTTTTAATCCATTTAATTTAAATATAAAATTATTATCAGAGAACGCATGGAGTAAATTATTGGCTGTAGATAAAAATACAGATTTTTTTGGGCTTTATGGGTAATGAGATTTATATAAATTAGGCGATCAGTTTAAACCATGCTATTTTATTATTTTAAATGATATTTAGTGAGTTTATTGTTACATATTTCGCATTTGGAATATTTTTAATGTTTCAGAATTGTTGTTGGTACTTTTAATTAGGATAACTTTTAAACGGGAAAATTGGTATGTAAAGCCTGACATATTTTTATATTAGAGAGAAAAACGTATATATCTTGTTAGGGTGTGTATAAGTCACATATTCGACCAACTAAAACGACAAAATTTATGAATTTTTAGGATTTCATGATTTTTTGTTTTTAGTATTTCAAGGTTTTAGGATTTAAGGTTTTTACGACTGAAACAACGTTGTTTTATGAAATTTTTGAAACTACCTACGAACACTTAAAGTTTGAAACTCTAAAATCCCAAAAATTCAGAAACTCCAAATTATTAAAAATCACAAACTTTGGAAATCATAAAATCATAAAAATCATTCAAACGAAACACCATCATTTTAACCATTCGAACTCGACAAGATATATCTGCTAAATCCAATTTTTAAAATATAAAACCCAAAAATCTGAAACTTCTAAAAACTTCAAATCCTTAAATACTAAAAACACAAAATCACAAAACTTAAAAAAATCCTAACACACTAGAAATAATAAAAACAAAGTTGCATGGAGTTTATGGGAACACAACTCTCTTTAGAGTGGCGTCAAAGTATGGTCCTCCGAGTGAAATTTCTCACTCTCGTGTTCAATTCATCCTCGTAACCTTATCAGAGCTCACTGTTAGTTGATGATGTTTTGGAAACTGTCCAACAAGGTTGGCTCATGCTTTTTCGTTGATGCTGATGTCTGGAGCTATCTAGAGTATTCCTATTAGGAGTGTCTTCTTCATGAGGCGCTGCCGTCTGGATGAGTCCGAGATTCTATCTGAGAGGTGTGTTGCTGGATGGCGCTAGTGAGGACATGCTCTTTTGGTCGAAATCACCATCAAGACGGTTCTCTCGAGAGCCTTATTTCCGTGGAAGCTTTTCAATAATGCAGTCCCATTTGATTCGCGAATTCAGGCGAAGGGTGTTCAGTTAGTATCGAAGTGCTGATCCGTCGGGATGCCTCATATTGAAACAGTAAATCATCTTTTAAAACTAACTTTCCGATGGATAAGTTGGATTTACAAGCCTAGGGCATCATGGACTTGTTGGGAATCAGGAGGGTTTACACTAATACGGATGGGGCAACGGCTGCAGCCGGTTGCAGTGGAGGAGGTATCGTGCGTGGTTCGCGCGGAGATCTTATGTTGTTGCTCGCATCGTCTGATAATGATATCAACAATGTTGAAACTGAATTTAAGACTGTTTTGGATAGTTTTAGGTTTGAAGAGATCATGATATTTGATTGAAGGAATTTCAGACGGATTCTAAAATATTAGCAAACACTTTCTTGGAGACACTCTCTTGTCCATGAAAATGCATTTAGGTTTTAGGTTTTAGGTTTCAGGTGCTATTACATATTTCTCTTTTCAACAACAAACTTACCTACAGCTTCCGCAATGAGCTCCAACGGCTTCATGCTCACAAGCTTTGCCTTCTCCTCATCCTCCACCTCGTACTCCACCGTCGACCTGATCACGGCCGCCGACTCGCCCTTCTCCATCACCTCAAACCGCATTCTATACAGGCTGAATCCGAGCGCCCTGAACCCGCCTTCGACGGTCTCCTTCTCCTTGACCCGCGCCTCGTCGTCCACCTTGGTGTACACGTCTATGAAGTCTCCGGGCCCTGCCGACCCTGGCACGGATGTGACCCTGATCACGGTCCCGACCCCGCCGTCGCCCTGGACCACCTCGGCCACGCCTAGCACGTCCGATAGAAGCTCGGTGATCAGACGGGGCAGCTCCAGGCCGCTGTAGGCGCTCCAGACGGCGCTGGCGGGAGCTTCGACCAGATGATCGCTCGACAACACTCCACGCACCATGATGATTCTCGTTGAATATAACCTAAGGATGTTGATGGGTGCAAGTAAATATCCATTTTTATGGTGAGAGACGTGCGATGGGAAAGAACATGGATACTATTTTGGCATTAATTAGTACTTCAATGGTTATGGAAATACCTCGAAAAGGGGGTTGGATTTATTACATTTGGATAAATATTTGCCCATTCATGATTCAAGTCCCTAGTTAGTTGGTCATGACTATTTTTTTCTAATTTATGCTTTTTTACACTAATAATTCATTTTCACTTCTATTAATGTTTCCGTCCTCTTTTACTCCTTATCATTAGAGTGAAAATTGAATATGAGGTGACACTTTTATAGTCTTTAGCTATGGGATCAGATCAAAAAACATATATTTGTCAGTTTACTTTTTTCATTTTTAAAGATTTTACTATTCGTGTAAAGATTTAGAATTATAAGATTTTAGGATTTTAAAATTTTCAATTTTTTAGGGTTTTAGAGGTTTATAGGGTTTCCATATACTTATGGAGTTTTGGGACTTTTGATTATAGGGTTTAGCTTTTTAAGTTTTTAGATTTTATTGGATTTAGAACTATGACACGTAAATACTTAAAACCTTATAATGAAAAAAAGAAGAAGTAAAATTATATTGTTATGCACGATCTCTTACTTATGAGCAAACACTTTAATCAATATGTTTCTTGAACAAAACCATAATTATGAGCTGTGAATTTCATCAAAAATATAGCATAAAATAAATAAAAATATATCAGAATATAAAATAAATAAACAAAATAAAAAAATCATCATTTTTCATCGAGATCACCACAAGATCCAAGGGTTGCTGATTTTGGAATTTATATGTATTATTCGAGAGAAGTGTAAATAAAAATGGATAAATTGAATAAAATTGAACCGAACCAATATATTTGGTTAAATTTGTCAGTGATTTGATTAAGATTTTAATTTTTTTTAAAATAGTAATATTTTAGTTAGGTATTTTATTTTCTTCAAATTGAACCGAACCAAATCAAGTTAGTTCACTCTATCTGAGATTATATATATTAGTTGACACTTGTATGGTTTGATTCGGTTTGATTTTTAGTACAGATATATTCAGACCGCTATATTATAAATTATATAAAAAAATCTTTAATTTAATTAATAAATTAGTGAATAAAATTCATAAAAAAATAATCAGAACCGAATCGTTTGGTGTTTTAATACTAGTGATTTGGTTAAGTTTGGTTTAAAAATTTCCAAACCGATTACAAATGATGTAGTTTAAATTTTTATTAAAAACCAAATCGGATCATTACATCTTATAACACTCTTACAGTACCAATTAATGGCACATTTATTCTTTTTCTGTATCGCTGTTTAAGATTATTGTTCACATCTAATTTTATAAGTGAGGACTACACACGAATTAGTCCTCATATACACCTCTAAGTGTTTCTCTAGACATGATTATTATTCTCTCTATCCTTTAATTTTAGTTAAAGTTAAATTAAATGGATTAAAAATATTAATATTAGTTATTTATCAAATTTAATAAGTATGTATTTAAAGTATTTTTAAAAATATTTTTTAAAATGTAAAATATGATGTATTATTAATGATTTTCTTTATTAATTATAATAATGAATTAATTAATACTTATCTTTTAAAAATATATGACAATATTAAATGTCTATTGAAATTGTCATCTGAAGAATAAAAATGGATAGATAAATAAAAATTAAGTGACAAATAAAATATGACGGAAAGATTATCCTCTTAAATAGGAATATTTTAATGGAAAATATATCTCCATCAGTTTCTCATGATGTATTCTCATAATAAAATTTTGGAATGAAATCCAGTGCATCCAAGTCATTCAACAACTAAATGAAATGTCTTAAATTTAACTTTTAATATTCTCTGTCTTTATGTCATGTGGGCACACAGTTTTCTTAATAATAATATTTATATTTGAATATACATGTTTCATTGGTTTTTTTATTTAAAACCATGTGATTTTGGTCGAAATCACCCATGTTTTATCTTGTATTTTACTGGCTTGGCTGCCCCATATCTTAATCCATAAAATTTAAAGCCAAAACATTTTAGATGAATAAAAAAATACCTCTCACAATGAGTCAATTTATGTGAATAATTATGTAACCACGTAATTCAGAAAAATTAGACAGCATTTTACCAAATCCACTTGGGACGATCACTCTTGATTCGATTTGATTATTGATTTTTTTAAGTCAAATAAAACCAACTCGTATCGTTTTAATATATTTTAGATCGTTTAGAAATTTAATTATATCGATAATATAACTTAGTACTTCTATATGTTATTATTTATATAATAAATCTCAGCAGATACTCCTTTCCTCTTTTTTTTTTAATTGCTATTTAAAATTCCTATTCAAAATTAATTTTCTAAGTGGAGAGTTTACGAGGATAACTTCTCACACACTTCTAAACATCTTCTTATGAGAGCCATATTAACTTTGATAATGTCACGTTTTCAATCTTTGGAAAAAATCTCTGAAGAAATTAGTATAAATTAAACTCATTGTCGCAACTTGTAGATATACAAAATTGAAAGATGACTACCACTACCAATACCTCATGGAAACTGGTGCTGACCTTGTTATTGATCGCTGGTTTAGTCGGTGAATTTACAGTTGAAGTAGCCTTCGCCGACCCTTACCCGTGCGTCCGGGGATGCCTGTTTCTATGCCGCAGCGAACCCAGAACCTCCCCATGCAACCAGAACTGTCTGACACAGTGCAAACTGCACCCGCCGTCGACGGAGAAGGTGGCCGGCAACTTGTGAATGAGGGGCTCGCCACGCATACATGAGGGAAACATGGCTGTGTGTTGAATTGCTTTTCTCAGATCATGTATGTATGATCAACTCACAAATAATAAAATCATCATAATATTCTTATATGGATGATAAATTCGCAAATAATGAAATCGTCAGATTTTATGTATATTGGTGCAATTGTAATGTAATAGGCCCGGACATGGATGGTTTGATTATTTTGTATTATTTTATTATTCTGTTGAAAAATAATTATATTCTAAGATGAACTAGAAAAATGAGGGTATGAATTATACTTTCTTAAATTGCGGGTGTGAATATCAAATTTTGCAATTTTAAGAAAAAAATGGTTGTGACTATTTTGTAATTGCTTAATTATTATTATTATATTCAACCCTGATAAATTTTAAAAAAAAAAACTATAGTTCTATCTCTAATAACACAAACTTACACATTATATTCAAATGGTTTTGTAGTTATTTTATTTTATTGTTTAGTTTATGATATTAGAAACTAAATTATACTTATTCGGAAATTTATTGTGCTAGATTTTAGTTTAATCAACTATAAAACACTCTCAAATAACTCTTTTCTTAAAATTGCAAAAATTGATAATTGCACCGTGATTTCAAAAACTTTAATAGTAAATATTTCTTTATAATTTTCTTTTTATATTATAAAGATGATTATAGAACAGTTCTCACACAATTTTAGTCATGACAACATATTTGTATCTAATTACTCTGGACTCTGGAGTTTGCTTGAGTATGATTTTTTTGAATTTTCCCATGACAGAATTTATCTCAAAATAAATAAGATCATGTACATCCTTAAAATATTAAAACAGCTTTTAGTAAGATTTCGTTAATATAGATTAAAGAGTGATTAATAAACGTAATCCAATTTAGTATGCGCCAACAATTTAATTGGCAGATACAAATTCAATCGTTTTATATTACAACGTCACTCTTGCTGAGAAGATGCATTACACAAACAAACATGCACCAAAAAAATAAAAGTATTTCATTTTCACAAACAAACATGTCCTTGAAGTCTTTTATTAAAATAAATTTGTATTTATCATTTAACAGTTTCAATACATATTTAATATTAACATATGCATTAAAAGTTAAGAAATTAATTATTTCATCAATATAATTCAAATAAGATCTTCTACATCGATGATAATGTACCGCGTTTTACATTTTACATTAAATTTTTATAAAATACATTTAATACATATATGTTAAATTCGATAAACAACTACTAATAATCTATTTAATTTAAACTTAAATGAGTGTTATTAGAGAACACAAAGAGTATATTGGTGTAGCCTCAGGTCTAGCTAACCCAGCTGATTTTCATCGTAGATACAAATTTATTAATTTTTGGCATTTACGGATATATAATGACAGAGATTGGATCAGTTACGAACACTTAAATTGTGAACAAAATATAAATGAATATCGACCAATCAAAAAAATAAAAATCATTACACTATGACCATGATACTATGCATACCTGTTTTTGTAGGATCAATTAAATCTTTATCCTTATTTTATTTTGACCAAATGATTACCATGAACTAAACCTTTTGGACGGTTCTTATCATAGAAAATCTAAGAGGATCGTTCCTTTTAAAAAAAATATAAATAATAAAAAACAATAATTGTAAAACTAACTTTAAAATCGATAAAATTCATTCAAATATAGACAGTTAGAATTATATTTATTTAGATTGAATGAGCATCTCATGAGTATTTGGTGCTAATACATATTTCTATGTGATTATTTATTGATCATTTTACCATCATTCAAAACTTTTAAAATCAATTTGAGGATCTAAGACTTCTCCACAACATACTTGCCTACAGCTTCCGCAATGAGCTCCAACGGCTTCATGCTCACCAGCTTCGCCTTCTCCTCATCCTCCACCTCGTACTCCACCGTCGACCTGATCATCACCGCCTCCGACTCGCCCTTCTCCATCACCTCAAACCGCATTCGATACAGGCTGAATCCGAGCGCCCTGAACCCGCCTTCGACGGTCTCCTTCTCCTTGACCCGCGCCTCGTCGTCCACCTTGGTGTACACGTCTATGAAGTCTCCGGGCCCTGCCGACCCTGGCACGGACGTGACCTTGATCACGGTCCCGACCCCGCCGTCGCCCTGGACCACCTCGGCCACGCCTAGCACGTCCGATAGAAGCTCGGTGATCAGACGGGGCAGCTCCAGGCCGCTGTAGGCGCTCCACACCGCGCTGGCGGGAGCTTCGACAAGATGATCGCTCGACAGCACTCCATGCACCATGATGATTCTCTCGTTGAATAATGTTGATGGGTGCATACAATGGTACAGAATGCGGCTATCGTTTAGTATTCGTAGTGTTTGTATGGATAGGTAAGTAGCTAGAAAAACGTGTTGAATTTAATTATGACATTCGGAAAGCATTTCCTCATTAACATGCCTTCAAGTCTTCTTAGATTTTTTTTTTTTAAAAAAAATATTATAATATGTATGTTCCTATCGATATTCTATCTGTAAGTCAGATTTCACGCCCTTCAAATAAAATCTATCATATGTGATTCCAATTTGAATCCTACTCAAATCGGACATGACTCTTTTTACCTATTTATATCACTTTATTTATTTAATTCTATTTCTATCTCATTTACTCCCTCCGTCTAAAATACATGTCGTTTAAGATTAATTTGAATAAATTAATGTGAAGTTAATGATAGCAGTTGAACAAATTTAATGAGTGAATGGTTGATGCTTTTTTTAAAAAAATCGTGCAAAAATTGGTAGATTTTAGTGGTGATGAATGATTTTTTATTAATTATAATAAAGAAGTGATTAATGTTTAATTTTTTAAGATAGTTATTGATATTAAATATGCATTGAAAATTGTTAAGTGATAAGTAAATAATAGATCTCAATCCGAACGCAAATAAAACAGGTCCCTATCGAGTCTGTCTTAATAAACTAAACGGATCCAACCCATTCACACCCCTAATTTAGTGTCATGCAACTTCCTGGAACCTAGTTATCCTTTTAGAAGGATCAGCATGACATGATCTGTGCCGCTGTTTCCAACCTGAGGACTGCTTTAATTCCTTTGTTTGCCCGAGCCGTCCAACAGCCGGTTTGCAGAACAGTGTCTTCAGGGGAAGAGAAAAATCCGACACAACATATGCTATCATTCAAGTTATTCACAGAAACCAACAAAACCACACTGAACTGTCCCGTCTCTAGCACATACTTTTCACAGCATATTGAAGTCTAAACCAAAACTACGACCTGACCTGGGAGACCAAGCACATTCCAGTTCACAAACCAGATCAGCTACTCTCTAAAACATCTACTGACGAGGGTGCCCACAAGAAAACAGGAAAGATGAGCCCGTTATCATTGTATTGGTCATCAATTGTAAAAGCATATGGCAAACCGAAAGGAAATTTGTTTCATCAGACACACTCAAAGTCGGTATCCTGGATGATTTCATTTCTTCTAAGATGTGATTTTGCTAGGCACCGGCTGCTGTCCCTGTGCTTTGGCCATTTTGACCATCTTTCCTCTAGCTTGCTTACCTTTCCAAGTACTGACTTAAGAGCGCTCCGGATGTAAGTGACCATGACCGTTACAAGTCGTCTGCTAAAAAAAAAATCAGACGTGTCAGGTTCATGGCAAATCCGAGTAGGAAAGGGGCAGGAGGGTGAAAGATTGGTTAAAAGATAGCGTAAGAGTTCTCACAGTGGGGAGCAGGGAGATCTGCCACCATTTACATAGTACACAAACAAGTAGGCATCATAATGCTGGCCGTTGATGAAATAGAAGCCGTATAACAACCGCACACACTTGAATGCCAGTTTTTTGTACAATTGAATGGCGGGGTTGTTGTAAGCAATCACGTGCAGATAGACTGCCTGACAAGTCGGAAGGTTGCAAGCATATTTGATTACCTCCCTAACTAGTGCAGAAGCTGAGAAACAAAAATTCATCATGAATGTGATGAACTGATGACGAAAAATAAAAGTGGGGAAAAATATTGTGGATGTAGATAGTGAGATATTTACCTATCCCGCGATTCCTGTACTCCTCAACCACCCCCAGTGTCAGAATGTATAACAGTGCCTGCTCGGATCCTGATGGTCGGAGCAAGTCCTCTATCTGGAATATGTTGCAAAGCACATTTACATTTTCAGTTTGATACACATAAATGAATGCCGAATCATTAGCTTCAAACAATCAGGTACAGATAACTCAAAGATGATGTCTAGGCTTAATCAGGCATATCAGTATATCACAGAATAGCAACTGACCAAGCCTTTTATCATCTTGATTGAATGATTCTAAGCCATGTACTTTCCAATTAGGTTTAGCACACTTCATCATCGAATCCCGTACAAGATTACATCAAAGTACTGCATTTTTTGAGAAAGATCACAGCACTATCTCGTGTCTCACAGCTTGCGCAAAGTTCCAGAGGGAACAGTCCAAAGTACTTTAGAAGAATTTACCTCACTATCTCTTGACAAAATAATGCGAGCTGTAACAAATCCAATAAGCTCATCGTCCAGACCATCCGACCTGTTGCGGTCAACAGCTGCCCATGATATAACATCTCGCCCGTCAACAACGTTTTGGAAGAATTCAGACTCATACCTGAAAATGACCAGATTTTATTCCAACGGAATCTAATATTTGACCAAAAATGTCAAAACCAGAACCGTGGGAACATCTCTTTACCTGATAGGGAACACGTCGGAATGGATCTTTTCAAGAACCTGTCTGTCCGAAGGAAGAATAGGCCTAAAAGATATAGTCGGATATTGTAACGCTTTTGGGTCAACCATTTATTATCGCCTCCTTAATCCTCAGCAAAAGCTTCGAATACTTGCATAGAAAACTTCCCATCCAGTTATACAACGTCAATCATAAACTCACCAGTACAATCTCCAAGCGGATGCTGCAACAATCACTTTCAAATTTAAGTACTTAAAATAGTCAGCAGTCACAGAAGTACATAAAAAAGAAAATGACAAATCAGCCATATCAAGGAATAATGCCGCAGCTAAATCTAGCCCCCAAGCTTCATCAGATTTATCAACTGCCGAAACATGAAATAGTACCCAATAATTCACCTGTCCCACTCTCTCAGTCTCCACCTGATTCCACTTCAGATCAACAATTATCAATTAACAACGTCCCTGTAATCAAACCACTCAACAACCATAGAAAACTACAGACTTCATAAACCAAATTCACACCTGTAAAACACAGCACAAACCCACAGCCAGAAGCTTCCAGCGTAGCGAAAATTAAGCTCAAAAACATAAAACTGACAATGAAGTCAAGCAGCCAGCTTCTGATTTACATTCCATTCCGATCTTTGAAACCCTAGAAACTCAACTACACCACCGGATTCATAGCGGAAACACTATACAGACCTCGATATCCAAATCGCCGAAACTGACAGCACAAGCAGAGCAGAGTCGGTGGAATCAACGGAAATGGAGCGAATCGGAAGAAGTCAATTCGTACCTGAGCAAGCAGCAGCGATCTGAACTCTCGTTGACAAGCGTCGGAAGACTTCTGAGAGAGATCGACGCAAACGCCAAATCGAAAATTACCAGGAAATTCAGGGACTGATTTTAATTTTCAATTTTTATTTTGGGAAGCAACATATTTGTGAGTTTTCTTCTTTGTGCGAGTTTTTCTTCTTCGGCTTGTAGATTGAAAGTCTGTGCGGGAGGTAATGTATAAAAATAATAATAATAATAATAATATCATTTGTTCAAAATCAGCTAGTCATATAAAATATATATATTCATTATATATTTAGAATTAATTATAAAATTATATATTAAAAATATAAATATTTTAAGGAAAAAATTCGAGCAACTAATTAGCTAGGCTATTAAATGACGTCTAAATGATCAAAATATACACTTCCTGAAATACAATTTTGGGGTAGTTGTGCTAGTCATCTAAAAGCTTATTCTTACAAATTTCTTAAATAAGAAAAAATCATAATTTCAAATATGTGTACTTTTAGATGCAAATTTTTGTTTTGGTTTTGATAAAAACAATGTTGTTTTACGGGTTTCATATAAAACACACATCTTATATTGCGTTCGATCAAAAATAACGGATGAATATATAAGCACAACTGATGAATATGTTGAATGTTCATCAGCTGATCTGCTATATTCATCAGTTAATCTACTATGTTCATAAGATGATTTATATATTCATTAGTTGTGTTGTTATATTCATTAGTTGTCTGCTATCTTCATTAGATGATTTATGTTAGATACGCAGCTATGATGATTTTATATATTCATCACATGAGTTGAATATTCATCAGATGAACTGAAATATTCATCTGTTGTATTTTATAATCATCAATTTGCTTATATATTCATCAGTTATAATTATATATTCATCAATTGATCTGTTATATTCATAAGATGATTTGTGCTTCTATATTCATAAGTTGTGCTTATATATTCATCAGTTGTGGTACTATATTCATCAGATGATTGATATTTGCATTGTATAAGTGGCTTTAGTGTATTAGAATTTAGAATTTTCAATGAATTTTCTTCTTATGAAAAATCAACCCAACAATAAAAATATAGTTTCTGAAACATATATGACCTACTTTATGTATTTTTTATATTTTTGCATAATTTATCATATAGTATAAATAATTTGAAATACAGGTAATAAAATGTGATATCATAAAACATTTTATATAAAAAAATAAATGGAATAACACTTTGCTCCTAGTATCAGTGAAAAGATTCATGCGACGACTGTGACCACCTAGTAGCTGGAGCATCTCGAGCGCATGCTCGAGCTAATCCTTCAGATTTATTCGTCGCAGAGTCTCGGATTCTTCTTCCTCCTCCGCATTCGTACCCAACTTCACACGGTCTGCAAATGGCGGCGGCAATGATCCTAATCCTCGCAGCCTTGGGCGCCTCCGCTGACGGCGGCGTCGCCTCGAGGAATGGGGACATGGCGAACGCGATCCGGGAGATGCAGAAGGCGGGCCGCTACACGTTCGCGATGCTGATCAACATGTCCCCGGCTGACCTCCTCCAGAGCAGCAGCAGCAGCAACGTCACCTTCCTGATCCCGAGCGACAAGACCCTCTCCGGCAAGACCGTCACGAACGCGACCGACTTCCTCCTCCGCCACGCCATCCCGTCCCCGATGCTCTTCCACCACCTCTCCTCCCTCCCCACCGGCTCCCTCCTCCCGTCCCTCCACCCGGGCTACGCGCTCCGCGTCTCCAACCGCGGCCGCCTCAGCATCTTCCTCAACAACGCCAGGCTCACCAGCCCCAACCTCTGCGTGGCGGGCATGTCCGTCAGGTGCCACGGGATAGACGACACGCTCGGCGGCCCTTCGGTCCCCTCATGCTTGCCGAGCCCCCCGATCTCTCCCGACCCGTCGCCCGCCGTGGACAGTGTCGCCAACGCCGCTGCCCCGGCGGTGGGGCCTGAGCCGTCCCCCGGGCCGGGCAGCCGCCATCATGTCTCGAAATCTTCCCCGGCAGGGCACCGGGCAGGCGCTGACACGGTAGCGTTTCTTGCATTGGCAACATTTTTCTTCTTTTATCACCGTCGTCAGTAAAACGTTGACAGCAATAGCAACGACTTGCAATGTCAACCAGTCGGGCAGCATTAAATTGACGTGAGATGTTTATTTCCGCAAGAAGAATCGAAGATTCAAATAAAATTTAAAATTACTTTTTTAAACTAATAATATAAAAGTTTAAAATTGATTGAATTAAGGAAATATAAATATTAGTGGTTTAATAAATTTAATAGATAAGTATATAACGCATTTCTTAAAAAATTTCATTTAAAAGGTATAATTAGTTGACTATTACCTATGGTGGTGTTGTATGTTTTTATTAATTATAATAATAAAGTGATTAATTTTTATTTTTAAAAGATAGTTATAGATATTAAATACATATTAAAATATTAAATGACAAATATAAATGTATAAATAAATTTGATTAAAAGACAAATAAAAATTAATATATAAAGTATAATAATAATTATTATTATTTAGCGTGTGAAATTGGAGAAGTGATTTTAAGAGAGAATTTGGTGTGGGATGAGTTTTGAGAGAGAGTAGAGATTTAGTAGCATACAAATTGAGAGTGAAGCTAAAAATAATTTTTAATTATCTATTCATCATATATATTTAAGGGAAAATAACCAAAAAAATTCTCAACTACCACTAATTATTCATTTTCCATCCGAATTATCTCGATTGTTCAAAAGTGTGCGATAAAAAATAAATAAACCGATTTTTTAAAATAAAATTTACTGTTACACTCCTACATTAATATTATTATGAGAATTAGAATATTCTTGTTCGAAAATTACATTGTTTGATTATTAAAATAAATAATCTCATTTTACGCACATAAATAAAAAAGACGTTTTTTCATACTTAATCATTCATGATCCTCAACAAATTTAATAAGATCGATTATATTTAAAAAAATCAAACAAATTGATCTTAAGTATCATCCGAAATCAATACAATTTTTTTTCATCGCATCATTTTTGTCATTCGTGATTGTTCAAAATGCAAATAGATAAGTGTTGATAGTTCAATATCTCTTTTTAATTCTTTCAATATATTTAATCCATTACTTTTTAATTACCTTTTCAATTAAAAAAACAATTTTAACCACATAATCAACAAAATCAAATGTCTCATGAGTCTCATACGGTTATCAACTTTCGTGAGAGTTATCAATTAATCTCACATATATAGGGAGAGAAAATTAAAAGACAATACAAAATTTATTTAAAAAAATTGAAAAAAACATTGCATACAGATGAGAAGCAAATACTTATTAAAAAAACATTTTAATAATTTTCAACGAATAATTAAAAAGGAAAAATAATTATTATCTTCAAGAAGAATCCAACTGGAAATCACACAGCAGCATCAGCCGCCTTCGCCGTCTTCAAATCGCCACTTGAAATATGGTATTATCCCACATCGTCCAGTGAAGACTTTAAATTGATTCTTATATATAGTTAAGCTCCTTATTCATTGTCAATTGATTTTGAATGTGGAGTAACAATTCTACATACAGCGGGTTTTAGTGGATCGACATTTCTACACAGTACTCTCCGCCCACGTCATCGCCGTCGTACATCGTACGCGATACGCCGTGACTCATTCTCGCTCGCGTTCGTCCGCCCCCTCGTCAAATTCCAGAACTCCGATTTCGTCATTCCTGGTTTTTCAATTTCATCGGAAGCAACTGATCGACGCGGAGCAGCGATGGGTCAGGCGTTCCGGAAGCTCTTCGACTCCGTCTTCGGAAACGCCGAGATGCGGGTATGGTTTGACCCTTAGAGTTGTTATTATCGCCTGATCGTGTGAAATAGGGTTTCAGATTTAATTTTGGGTTTTAAACTTTTTTTTTGGGGGATTTTTTGTTTTAGGTTGTGATGCTTGGATTGGATGCAGCTAGGAAGACGACCATACTGTACAAATTGCAAATCGGAGAAGTGTTATCTACAGTTCCCACAATCGGTATGTAATTTAGGGTTTATCAGCTGATTTATTTCTCATCCTGATGTTGGGGATATTCATGGTTTTGCCTGGTTCAACATTTTTGCATATTTATGGTTGATAAGCTGTCTACAAGTAGGATCAACTTAGAGCTTGGAATGAATGATGTGTTACTTACGCATTTAGTATGTTCAACACCGGCCCTTAGTTAACCTCGACCTCATGGTACTTCAGTAATCATCACGAACATATTCTAAGTGTGCGGCGAAAATCCGTTCTGATATCATAAAAATTAGTCGAATTCACACTTAAAACCAATTGATAATGAGTGTTGGGTCTCAACTATATATTACTATCAAGTATCAACTTATAGCTTGCAATGGGCGATGTGTGACTTAAGCCCTTAAGTCCTTAATATGCTCAACATGTTTATTGCATTGGTTAATTAGTGACAGATGACAGCATCAGGGTTTTCAATCGCGAGTTCGTTTGTTGCTGATGTGAATTTGATTGTATCCATATTTTTGTTTGATCAAGTGTTGAGAAGATGTTGGCGCGGGTAAGGTTTTTAGAGATGTGTAGTGCATTTGGCTAGGAGCTGAAGGTCGGCAACTCTGATATTCGGCAATTTGTGTAGGTTTCAACATGGAGAAAGTTCAGTATAAGAATGTCGTGTTTACTGTTTGGGATGTTGGAGGTCAAGAGAAACTTAGGCCGCTTTGGAGACATTACTTCAACAATACCGATGGGCTGGTAAGAAATTACAGCTGCATCTAATCAGAACATACATATTCTGTCTTTGCAGGATGAGCTTCTCTTCGGAACTTTCACTAGTTTATCCTATGTATAGGTTCCTGGCTTTGATTTTTTTGCAGTTGTCTTGGAGTTTTCTGCTGCTCAGTCTTATCTGGATTCTTGTATTCCAGTAGGCTGATTGTGGGTTCTCTTTGTGCAGATCTATGTCGTAGATTCGTTGGATCGCGAAAGAATAGGAAAGGCAAAAGCGGAGTTTCAGGTAAAAATTTCGGGCAATATCATTTGGTTCGCGGCGTGAGCATTTGTTTTAACGAAAACATTTTTTTTTCAGACCATCATGAATGACCGGTTTATGCTGAACAGCGTTATCTTGGTCTTTGCAAATAAACAAGACATGGTAAGTCACTGCTACTCTGTTCTGTATTCTCCTTAAAATGAAATGTAGCATTGAAGAACGATATTCATTTTACCGATTAAATTCTTGAGATCCTTTGGCATCTAACCATATATATTTAATCTGGTTTTGATTCATCCATACATATAACGATGTGCCACAAGTCTTAGCTAAATCGCTAGAGTGACAGACGCCTTTCACTTTAAAACGCTTAATGACGGAAGATAGGTTTTTGGGTGGACATGCACTGTGGACACACCAATGATCAATCGTCACGTGACATTTTGACCAGCCACGTAGCGCGTTGAAAAATAAAAAAAAATTCAAAATCAATTGCGAATCGCCACCTGTCACTTGACTTTTTAACGGGACATATGGTGATTCTCAATGGGTTGTGTGACCATACGTGGAATGTATACACCTAATAATGACTTCATGAATAAAACTGTTTGTATTTTTTTTGACATTTTTGCTTCTTGAAACTAGGTTGATGCTCAGCTCATACTCACTTTTTTTTTTCATATTCTATCTTATTGGTATGCTTGATTTCACTCCACTACAAGAAATTTCGGTGTTCAATTCTTTCTAATAAGTATCTGTTTTTCTTATATTTCTTTCAGAAAGGGGCGATGACGCCGCGTGAAGTATGTGAAGGTCTAGGTCTCCTAGAGCTCAAGAACCGAAAATGGCACATACAAGGAACTTGCGCCCTCAAAGGCGATGGTCTCTAGTCTCTATGAGGGCCTAGATTGGCTGGCCTCCACTCTCAAGGAGACAAAGAACATCGGATTGTCTTCTTTGTCTCTATGAGGGCCTAGATTGGCTGGCCTCCACTCTCAAGGAGACGAAGAACATCGGATTGTCTTCTTTTCTGAACTCCTTCTGACCTTCCACACCTCTCAACGTACTTCCCGCCATGTGCAGTTGCGTTCTCGATAGGCCATGTACAATAGCGAAGTAGACAGATTACCACAGCTTCTCCAGAAAGGTCTGCTTCTAACCAAACGTCATCACTGCAGTCTCTCAGATGGCTCGGGCATATTACGGCCAGATCCATCTTTCATATACGTCACTGTACGATTGGGATGAGATCAAAACATGCCCGGATAAGATCCTGACATGCCCAAAAGACTCCGGACATTTAGCCCGCATGGAACGTCTGAGGGAAACTCATTTAGGAGACCTGACGGATGAAGGGCAAGTCGGATTCAAGCCCGCATTAGTTTAATACGACATTTAGTATACAGATCTGCTTAATGTAACAAAAAATGCATGTTAAAAGTCAACAGCTTGACAAGACACAGCCACTTCCTTAAAAAACAACCTATGAAAATTTTCTAACATTTTTCTAGAGCAACTCATTCCTGTGTGGATTCACAAGGGCGAAGAGGGCCGCCATGGGTCAAGCTTTCCGGAAGCTGCTGGATTCCATCCTGGGAAACACAGAAATGCGGGTAACCATCTGAGTGTCTTACTTTGCTTCTGCTGATTTGAATCATTGACTTTGTTTGAGATCTTGTTGCTTCAGATTGTGATGCTGGGACTGGATGCGGCCGGGAAGACGACAACGTTGTACAGATTGCAGCCCGGCAAAGCGTTGACCACTATTCCCACAGTCGGTACGCATTACAAGTTATTGAATTAGTCTTTTTAAATTTTGGAAGTTCTTATGTAATAATTGAATTTATAACTATAATTTATCATTATTATTTTACAAATTATAATGTAAAACTCAATTTAAATTACATAATTTTAATACATTTTTCATTCTATTTTTTCTTCTTTAAAATTCACCTGCTCTCTGACCAAAACCTATCAACTCTAAACGCTGTAGTTTTAGTTTGGTGTTTAAGTATAATGTGTAAATAGTAATTATAGCTTGTAACTATAAATTAAAATATTGCACAAGAGTCTCTGAGTTCAAATTAATCGTACTGTGATTTTTAGAATTAAGATTGTACATATCTCATTTTTATTTATTCCTTTAAAATTACATTAAACTTAAAACGAAATCATAAAAATATAATTGGAAAGGATCGAGTTTATATTTTTGTTAATATTATATTATAAACATAAGAAAAATTTGTATACTCAATTAAAAAATTGGACGGGGTCAGTTAAATTTTCTTTAAATTGATCCTTTCGCAATATTTGTTTTTTCGATTGATCTTGTTTAATAAGTTTTTGAAATGACCTACTTGAACCCAACCGCAGTTTGAAACCGTTACTTCCAAATACGGTTTAAAATCCTGGTTATGTCACGTGTGTGCTAACGAGAATACTTAGCCAATACAAAAAAAAAAAAAAAAAAAAACATCATTGACATTCCTTATTTTCTTTGCAGGGTTCAATGTGGAGGCAATTCAGTATGACAAAGTTAAGTTTGTGGTTTGGGACGTTGGCGCCCGGGAGAGGATAAGTCCGCTTTGGAGACATTACTTCGTCGACATGGATGCCTTGGTAAGAATTTCCAACATTCACACATGTGTACATGAGCATATTTTTAATGTTTAATAAATATTATTAATGATTTCAGTATATGTTTGGTAGAATATATTATTGGAAAAAAACCCAAAAGGGGCCCTGAACTATCACCGGTTACCCAATTGCGGTCAGAACTACCACGATTTTCAAAAAGGGTGCGATGAAAAAAAAATCGGACTGATTTTCTAAAATAAAATTTACCATTACATTCATAAACTTATATTATTATAAGACTTAGATTTGTGTGCGAAAATTACGTCGTTTGATTATCAAAAGACGTCGTTTTCTTTTTATGCGCAAAACGATATTGTTTATTTTGATAACCAAACGACATAGTTTTCGCACACAAATCTAAGCCTTATAATAATATAAGTTTATGAATGTAATGGTAAATTTTATTTTAGAAAATCAGTCCGAGTTTTTTTTCATCGCACCCTTTTTGAAAATCGTGGTAGTTCTGACCGCAATTGGGTAACCAGTGGTAGTTCAGGGCCCCTTTTGGGTTTTCCCCTATATTATTCATTCGGATATTAATTGTGAAAATATTATTTAAATCATCTCTCACCAAAATATTAATAATATATTTTTATTCTCCATACTAACTATCCTAATGCTTATTTTTTAACCAAACAACTTAACAAGCATAATTAATATTTAAAATCTCTTAATATATCCTGTCAAACATACAATTTGAATTTTTATTCATTTTATTGTTTCAAATTTCATATTTTAGTGGTTTCTAGGCTGTCTTCAAAATCAAAATATTTAAAACCTAAATTCCTCAAATTCCAAAATCCGTGCTATGTATGGTGGGAAAATAAGAAAGAAAATTTGAGAGAAAATTAGAAAAAAAATTCGTTGGAGAGTTAAATAGAAAATATAAAAAATTTGCACCGGACCTTCAAAATGTCGGGACCGACCCTGCTGTAGCCTAACTGTAATGTTACTATAAATTTGATTTTCTATACATGTATGATTTTTTTTCTGTGCGTAGATTTACGTTGTGGACTCAGCGGACCGTGAAAGAATCGGAACCGCAAAAGCTGAGTTTCAGGTGACAGTTGCAGGCCATGACATGACATTCCACCTGCAACTTCCATTTGGTAATCTGAGAAGATTTTTCTCTTTTTTTTATATTTATTTCAGACCATCATCAGCCTCCCATATGTGCTCAACTGTGTGATTCTGGTCTTAGCTAATAAACAAGACGAGGTATCTCCCTGCTACTCTCTTCTGTATTCACTCGAAAAATAGAAATGAACAAATTTCACGACCGAGATTTTTACTGGTTCCAGAAAGGGGCGATGACACCGGAGGAAGTCGGTGACGGCTTAGGGCTCATGGAGCTGAAGAACCCAAAATGGCACATTCAGGGATCATGCGCCATCAGTGGAGACGGCCTCTGTGAAGGCTTGGACTGGCTAGCTTGCACCGTTAAGGAGATGAAAAATACTAGATAGTTATTTCTTAAAAGTTCTCGTGGTAATATTATTTATTCTGATATAAAAAATGATTAATATTTTTTCATATATTTTTATTGCTTGTTATATATTTGGATATTAATTATTATGTTGTATTTTCTCCCAAATAAAATAATTAATGTTAAGATTTTGATGGAGGGCAGTTAAATAAGTTATTGTCAATATTAAACGACGGCGTCATTTTAATTTTTTATAAAATTTGCGCCACATGTCGACATCGTTTTAAGATTCTGCCGTAAATTTGTGCCTCATGTTAATTTATAATGTTGAAAATCATTTTATTTTTTATAAATATCACGATTATTTTAGATCAATAATACATTTTATTTTGTTTCTATAATATATGACAATAATAACAGGCGTGAGAGGCGGCCAACGGCCTCATAATCAAACCAAGCTGTCTATTGAATTTCAGAATCAACTCATACTAAATTGTATCCTTACTGTGATTCAAAAATCTATATTTATATAAAATTTAATAATCCAATATAAACCGTTCATTTTCTCTTAACTGTCTGATGTGTGATATTTCATCAAGTGAACTAAATTCAACAATCTCTCCATTACTTGGAGAAATGACGCACGCTCCCCCTTGATCAGTACTTCGTAGGTGCACTCACTGCGTCTCCTCCCTACCCAGGATTCAACCCACGCCCTCTAAAACTGATCTGGTCTCTCTGACTAAACCAGCGATCTGCTCACCGCATTCCGCAGTATTCTTGATACTCATGGTCTCTTAACTCACGTTTTCGGCCTCCACATCTGTCCCACATTTCGCTTAGTAATCACAGATTGAACCATCAGCTTTAATGCCAAATTGAATTTCAGAATTGGCTTATATTGACTTGTATCCCCCCAATATGACTTAAAAATCTAAATTTATAAATTCTGATTCAATAATCAAATATAAATTATCAAATCTTCTTTTAACTCCAATGTGAAATATCTCTGAACTAAACCCAACAATATCATCGATCAATGCGGGAATACTGAAAGAAGAGGGACAGACAGAGCGGTTGTCGGAATGGGCCTCATTGGGCCGTCGCAACGGGCCTTAGGTTCAATCCAGGCTAAGATGCAAGTCTCGTATAATTGTTCGGCGTATCCTTTCATTGGGCCGCAACAGCATAAGGCCCAAACAAAGTTAACACGTGCCGACGGCCTCGTAAGATGCACGTCTCTTATAGCTGTTTGGCATATCGCTTCATTAGGCCTTAGGTTTAATACATTTTTTTCGTAATAGCGAGTGATGTATTCAAATATACTAGTAATTAGGATCGTAAGTAAAAATTAATAAATCGAATCAAACCGAATTGATAAGTTTGGTTTGGTTTGGAGTGTTGGTGATTCAGTCACATTTTTTATTTAAAAACCGATGACTAATGGTTCGGTTTGATTTTTGATATTTTTCAAATCGAACCAATCCAAACCGAACGGTTTCACTATATTTTAAATCATATTTAACTTTAATTGAATGTATAATATAAATTAGTACATCTATATAGTAATTTATATGAAAAGTATCATATTTGATAGTTAAATTAGTCAATATATGAAAAAAATAAATCAAACCGAACTGCACGGTTTGATTCAGTTTGATTTTTTAAAACAAACTATTGGTTCAGTCTCAAATTCTTCAAATCGACCACCAACTATTCGGTTTGATTTTTTATTAAAAACCGAACTAAATCGAATCGTTACATCTTTACCATTAATTAGTAAGATTCCTATCAACTATAAATTTGTAATTTGATTAGATATATTATAAAAATACAATAAATCATGAGAAGGTACATATAAGTAAGTGTTTTATGATTTTTATAACTTTAAAATTTCACGATTTTTAAGATATTTTGAAAAGCTTGAAATATGCGGTCATAAAAACCATATATCATGAATTTGAAACTGTGAATCCCAAACATCTTAAAAGGCGAAAAGTCTTAAAATCTCGAAAAACTCAAATCATTTCAATCATTATATGATTTTTATGAATCATATTAATTTCATATATATGTGTTTTAATACATGTTGTCTAATGTTAATTTAAATAGATTAACGTGAATGTAATGCTAGTGGTTGAGCAAATTTAATAAATAGTAATTAATATTTTTTTTGAAAAAATTCATACAAAAAATAAAATTAATAGATGATAATTGGTGACTAATTAATTTTTTATTGACTATGATAATGAAGTGATTAATGTTTTTAATTTTTAAGATAATTGTTGATATTAAATACATATTAAAAATGATTACTCCCTCTGTCCTCTTTTACATGTCACTTAACCGAATTTTTTTGTCCACTTTTACTTTGTCACTTAACAATTTTCAATGCGTATTTAATATCAACAACTACCTTAAAATGTCAAACATTAATCACTTCTTTATCATAATCAATACAAAAATCATTCATAACCAGTAATAATCTACCAATTTTACTTTTTGCACGAATTTTTATAAAAAAACATCAACCAATCACTCATTAAATTTGTTCAACCGCTAGCATTAATTCCACCTTAATCTACTCAAATTAATCTAAAACGACATGTAGTAGAAGACGGAGGGAGTAAGTGACAAATAAAAATAGATAAAAAATTTTAATTAAGTGATACGTAAAAGATGATAAAGAAAATACGATTTTTTGCATATTATTTAACGAGATAAAAATATAATAAACAATTTAAATTTACTTTTCCGAAAAACACTGTCGTTTTGTCTGCATCCACACACAACTATCCACTGGTCAGGTACTCGTCAGGGTGATGATTATGACAAGGCCCGAATGGGAATCAAACATGTCCTTTTCAACTTGGGTTGCATGTCTCACTTTCCCTTCTCACACATTTACTACTTTCATATGCTGCCGAAATGACCATTTTACCCCTACAAAACACACTCACATCCACTAGAAAGAGGGGCAAAAGCGTCAACACTGACTAATTTGGATTGGATTCCCTTACCAAAATAATCAAAGAAGCTAAAAGGCCATGTTGGGAAAGACAAATGCAGATGAGTTTAGGTTTGGAACCATAAATGAAATATGGAATGAGGTGATGGTTGGATTATGTAATGGGCAAAGAGTTTGTTTTTGTAATAAAAAATGAATAAATAAATTTAAATGCGCACGTAAAATGATGGATCTATCTCCAATTATATATCTATTTTATTACTATAAATAAAATGGATAGGATCTCGAAAGACTAAGCTAGAAAAATGTGAGATAAAACAGGGTGGTTTTAAAGACAAATATCAATCAGGTTTATACATTTTCATTTAAATATAAATGTTACTACTAATAATTGTTTGGACGCATAGCATACATGCAAAAAAATATTAAAAATCAAATCTACGTCGTTTCATTTGGTTGTTGAATGACTTTCATGCATGATATTTCATTCATAGATAAATACTCTCTCCATCTTCTAATACATGTCGTTCAAAGTTAATTTGAGTAGACTAAGGTGAAGTTAATGCTAACGGTTGAACAAATTTAATAAGTATGTGGTTAATTTTTTAAAAAAAAATTCATGGAAAAAGTAAAATTGGTAGATGATTAGTGGTGAAAAAATAACTTTTTATTGATTATGATAATAAAGTGATTAATGCTTAACGTTTTAAGATAGTTTTTGATATTAAATACGCATTGAAAATTGTTGAGTGACAAATAAAAGTGGACAAAATAATTCGGTTAAGTGACATGTAAAAGAGAACAGAAAGAGTAGTCATTACTAAAAATTTAAATGAGTGATATCACAAATAAGTATATAAATGAAGGTTAATGAATCATTTTGTTTGATTCGTATTTTTCAATCGTGTATTTCATTTATATTGATGAAAGTGAAATAAGTATGTAACTAAAGATAGATTTGTCTTTTCACGCGCGCGTGTAAGAAGATTTTCTCCGGTGTCAATGAGAAACTATTTACTTTGTGTATGAGCTCATTGTATTTTTTATTTCTGACTTAATTAAAATTATTTATCTTCTTTTATTTGTCACTTAACAATTTCAATGTATATTTAAAAAATACATTTAATTTAAAAAGTGAAACATTAATTATTTCACTTTACTAATTTACATCAGAAATCATTGTGCACCATTATAAACTCTATATTTATTATTTTGCATGAACTTTTAAAAAATACATTAGATACTAATCCTGCTAAATTTGTTCAAACACTAATAATAATAATTTCTCTTAATCCATGTCAAAAAGTAAATGATTTTTTTTTCAAAAATTATCAATATAAATTACAATGCACACATCCTGATCATCAGAACTTGAACTCTAAATACAAAAAAATAGTCAGAAATACCCCAACAGTATGAATCTAAGTGACATGCAAATCCCTGATTTTGAGGTCGGTATAATCCATAGAGTTTGCGCCTTGTGGGCAGTGTGTGGGCATTCTCAGTAGCCCCACAAACCACCTTCTCATTCAATTAGAGACATCAGCTAGAGTACCAATTCCACAACTGCATTTATATATGTTTGTACTCTTCTTAGCTCCACATTGTAGGTTTCTGCATAAATAAGATTCTTCATGATTATCTATCCTATTATTCACAAGGACATTTTTGGGCTGTCGTCAAGATTGATGGTCCATTAATTTGAGAGTCGGTCTTTCATTCTCAAAGTCACTGATTTAAATTTTGATGGTGAGATGTGTTGAGTGTGTTTTCTTCATCTCTCTAAGTTAGTTGTAATAATACTGTTTCTGTCTTCCCCGCGCGAGAACTTTTCCTCTTCCCCTCGTGGAAGCTGTCCGTTCATCCTGCTGCGTGGCATGGTGCCATGTGTGATGCGTTCGTATCGATATGTATGCGCGAGAGCTCTTCCTCTATCCCTCGTCGAAGCTGTCCGTCCGCCCCTGCATGGCTTGGTGTCCAATGACTTGTTCGTAAGTATGAGTTGATTGTAAGGTAAGGAATTGCTTTGTAATACAAAAAATACATTGTTGATCTACTAAAAAAGAAAGGGCAATGGCGGAGCCATGACAACAAATTGGAGGTTTCAAAAAAAAAAATGAATGTGAAAGTATATTTAGGCTATGAAATCATCTTTAAACTAATAACTATATATAAGTTACACTAGTTTTAAAAGTATATATAAAATTATATGCTGATTATTTTTTTATTTGTCACTTAACAAAAATAATTATTAATTTTATTTTATCAATTACAATTCCAATGTCTATTGATTTACCTACAATTAATTTAGAAAGTCAAATATTATTTCATTTATCATAATTGATAATTAATCTACCTATTCATTTATATTAAATATTTATCTATAAAAATTGTTCAATAATTAATTAATATAAGTATTTTTTATCCATGCAATATGATCTTTAACAATGATTACATTCGGAAAGAGAGTAATATAGATATGTCAAATTTAATTTTTTTATTAAATTACAATACAAATATGTATAACTTTAACATTGAATTACAAATTAATTTTTATTAAATTATATGCTAGTCATTTTTATTTGTCACTGAAGAAAAATTAATTGTTCATTTTGAGTTATCAATTACGAAATGTCTATTAATTATCTACAACTAACTTAGAAAATCAAACATTAATTATTTATTTATCATGATCGATAAAGAAATATTCTACATTAATAATAATTAACTCTGTTTTACACTTTACATTAAATTACATCAAATAATTATCTATAAAATTTGGTCAGTAATTAATTTTTATTTAATTACAGTACAAATATGTATAACTTTCACTTGAACTACAAATTAAGTAAGGTCAAGTGGCTTCGGCATTCATATTTGATTCCATTATTGATAAAGGGTGATATCTATGTGCTATTCAATGTCAACATCTCAGACAATTTTTTTATATAAAAAATTACTATAATTTCAAAAAAAATCTATATTTAGTAGATACAAATAAATCAGTTTATTTACAAGAATGGAAATACTTGATTCCTTATTAATAAATGAATTTTTATATTTTATATTTACTATATACTAGGTATTTGTTTGACGTAATTATAATTATAATTTTTAAATAGCCGGTATTTTATAAATAAGTCATTCTTAGTGATATGTATCACATAAAATAATAGCTGTAAATTCATCTTCGGTGGACCGTGAACACCACGTCTTATCAGGTATTATACGTTCAAAAAATGAATTAATTTTCAACTAATTAATACATGACACATGTATTTCGATTTTTTAGATTTAAATATGTGACATTATGGAAGGAAAATAAAGAAGAAAGAAGAGTCCCTGGGAATTTAAATTGCTTGAATGTTGCTTTGGTCCAATCATATTCCAATTCAAGCCAGACATTTATTCAGCCAAAGAATCACTCACTCACTCACAATCCCAAGCACCAGAATATTGTCACATCATGAGAAAGTAACCATTCACCTTTTATTCTTCAAAATCTCACAATTTCCCTGAAATAATTTCAACTTCAGAAGTCTTGAAAATGGTCGATTACCCATTTACCCAAAACCAAAATGATGGATTTCAAAATTGAGATTCTGAAAAATAAAAAAGATTTCAATTTTCAAATGATGAAATGAGACTAGGGGAAAAGTGCCAGAACTGGGAAAAAAGGAAAGCCAGGTAGCACACACCAGTGGAGTGGAGATGTGTCCATCTTTATGTGATATTTGAGGAAAAAGGAGAGTGAGAAGAATTGAGAGAAAGGAAAGAGACAGCTGCCAAAAGCACCAGCATTGGTCATTAACTTATTCCCTTTTACTGTCATAGATTTTTGTTTATTTTTTTATTTTTTATTTTTGAATTCTTTTCCTTTTCGATGCTCGCATTACATTTTGGTAAAGAAGAAAGAGACCCATGTTTCAATTGATTGACAGGGACGACATTCAAGCCTAGCACGGGCCAAAAGGTGAGAGCTTTAGCGTTTTCCGCATCCCCGTTCCGAACCCTAGAATTGGTTGTCGAAGGGGGGGAGCTATGTCGGTTTGTGTGTGCTGAGTTACTGGCTTTCTGGGGTTTTGATTTTGGGTTGTGGGTGTTGGAAATTCGATATCTTTTTGGGGTGGTGCGTTGTGAGATTCTGAAGTGGTGGTTTGTTGTGTGTTGGAGGGGTTTGTGATGTTTTTCCGGTTTGAATTTTTGCAGGCGGTGGATTTGCTTCTGGTGGATGCTATGAGCCAGGGAGTCATTTTGTGTTGGAGCTAGGGATTGGGGCAGGCCTGAGTTGGGGCATTTTAGAAGAGCATTTGGTTGACAACGCTAGCTTTTGAGCTGGAGCAGTTAGGAGCCCCCGGGGCGATGTCCTCGCTGAGTAGAGAGCTCGTGTTTCTGATTCTGCAGTTTCTGGATGAGGAGAAGTTCAAGGAGACGGTTCACAAGTGAGTCGCTGTTAGGATAATGCTGAATGTGATTTCTTAGGCTTCGATTCGATGCGCATTTTGCATTTCGAGTAGCATTATCTGGCGAGTGTTGTTGTGGACTTTGATGTTGAACATTGTGCATCTTGTAGACTGGAACAAGAATCGGGCTTCTTCTTCAGTATGAAGTATTTCGAAGAACAAGTCATAGCCGGTGAATGGGACGAAGTGGAGCGCTACTTGAGTGGATTCACCAAGGTAGAAGATAATCGCTACTCGATGAAGATATTTTTCGAGATTAGGAAACAGAAATATCTTGAAGCTCTTGATAGGTGAGCTTCTTGCTCTATTCTCCTGTTTTGTTTAGTCAGTGAGAATCCAATAAGGTCGAATTATGCGTCATCAACTTTATCTGACATTGCATAATACGACCTTCGTATTTCAGTTGCGAGTATCGCTTAATTTTATTTGAAACTCGAAATGTTCATATCAGAGCTCAGACATGAACGCGTATTGATATTAATTTGATTCTCCTGGCTATTTGCTTGAGTTATTTTCCGTATACTTTAATTCTATGCTCGAATATGAAGTAACTTGTTATGGATTGTGTCATTTTACAAGTTTGCTTCCATTATCAGGCAGGACCGGGCAAAGGCAGCTGAAATTCTAGTCAAGGATCTCAAAATCTTTGCTTCGTTCAACGAAGAGCTGTTTAAGGAGATTACACATTTGCTGACTCTAGATAACTTCAGGTACCATATAACACATCTAGTAGCTTTAAATAATACCAAACTCGTGATTTTTATTCAACTAGTTATCTGTGTTCCAAGGCAAAATGAGCAGCTTTCTAAATACGGGGATACTAAATCGGCAAGGAACATCATGCTAATGGAGCTCAAGAAGCTTATCGAGGCAAATCCTCTATTTCGTGATAAGCTTACTCTACCCTCCTTCAAAAGTTCTCGATTGAGAACGTTGATAAATCAAAGGTCAGTTATTTCCTTTCAGTCTCGCCGTACATTGCGGTAAGGTCTCTAGGCTGATACGGGATGTATTTAGTAGTTTTAGCACACGTCTGGTACTGATAAATAATCCCACATATTTTGAATGGATTATTAATCCGTGTTTGAATGAGTTAAATTTATCCACGGATTATCATTATTTATCATTATTTTGAACCAGGCATGTTACAATAATACTGACTATCTTATCATATTCTTAAAACTTGCTACCAAATGTGTGCTTATTGATTTCTAATCCTGCAACTTTTTGTAAGTTCAGCTTGAATTGGCAACATCAGCTGTGCAAAAATCCTCGCTCGAATCCTGATATCAAAACACTATTTGTTGATCATTCATGCGCTGCATCAAATGGAGCTCGCCCGGCGCCTCCTACGAACAGTCCTTTAGGAGGAGCTCTTCCCAAAGCCGGAATGTTTCACCCATTGGGTGTTCAAAGTGTTAGTGTCTGCTTGCGTTTCAAAATTTGAGTAAAAATCCAAATTCATTATGTTTAATTCTGACCCGAAAAATGCTTGCTTATATTTTATCTCGCCAGCCGTTTCAACCTGTCGGTGCCCCAGCTCCTGGTGCTATTTCTGGTTGGCTGTCAAACAATAGTCCTCTACCTCATGCGGCAATGGCTCCTGGGCCACCGAGTCTCATGCAATCTCCTGGTGCAGGTTAGTTTTTGCGGTATTCATGCTTTTAATGGCAGCTTAGCTGACTCGGAATTGAAACACATTTACTCACAGAAAGTTTCCATTTGCAGGAGCATTTCTAAAACATCATAGGACGCCTGCGGCTATTCCAGGAATGGATTATCAATCAGCTGAGTCAGACCAATTAATGAAGCGCATTCGTATGACACAGCCTGATGAGGTGATGCTGATTGAAAAAGATTCATTACAATTTCCCCCAAAGGCCTCATCTTTGATTTTGGATCGATTTTAATTAATTTATGCCGATGGGGTGCAGGTATCTGTTTCTGGCGTCGCGCACATGTCAAATTCTTACTCGGCAGATGATCTCCCAAAAACCGTTATACGAGCCCTCAACCAAGGATCCAATGTCATGAGCATGGACTTCCATCCGCAACAGCAAACTATTCTCTTAGGTTTTTTCCTGAAGGATTTTAATTGCTGCTAGTCGTTTTGCTTTTTAAAGTTAATTAAATTGCATTTCGGAGAACTCTTTGCTGTCGCTCACATTGTTCGATTAATTACCTGCAGTTGGGACGAACATGGGTGAAATTAGTCTTTGGGAAGTCGGCACTAGGGAAAGAATCGCACACAAGCCTTTTAAAGTCTGGGATCTTGCGACCTGTTCAAAGACCTTTCAGGTACCGTTTCCCACAACCTGTAACATTCCGAATCTCAGCGTGTCTAAACTGATCAATTCACATGTACGACAATGCTAGCTACGTGTTTCATTGTGTAAATTGTACTACACACGCGTCTTTCATTTTACGCGTGTATTTCTTTTTTCTTTTTTTTCTGAAATGTGCCCTTAACTTCATGAAATTGTCAGACAGCACTGTTGAGTGACGCTGCAGTCGCCGTCAACCGATGCGTTTGGGGGCCGGACGGTCTTATACTCGGTAAAAGCTAGTTATCAGTTTGTTACTTTTGCATCATTGATCTGTTAGATTCTACTTTTGAATTTGTATTCGCTGTTATTTTTTCTTTTTCTAGGCGTTGCGTTCTCCAAACATTTAGCTCAGATATATAGTTACAGCCTGACCGGTGACCTGCGACAGCATTTAGAGGTAATTGGCTTATATGTATACACTCCTAGTTTAACTTCAGTTTGAATCCCCTGATGGTCGGGTGTGTGCGTAAAGAATGAAATAACATATATATATATTTTTTTTAAAAAAATTCAATGATAGCACTGTGATGGATTTGTCGAGATAATATTTATTTTTCAGATTGATGCTCATGTTGGCGGTGTCAATGATATTGCTTTCGCTCATCCCAACAAGCAACTATGTTTTGTGACATGCGGCGACGATAACATAATAAAGGTAGAAATGTCCCACATTCTTTATTTTTTCAAGCGAGATCGCAATCTCTCAGTTAGCTTGTGGGTGAATCAGGTGTGGGATGCCGTCTCCGGTCGAAGAATGTATACCTTCGAGGGCCATGAAGCGCCCGTTTACTCCATCTGTCCTCATTACAAGGAGAACATCCAGGTTACCTTCCTACAAAATTCGATCACGATGTTTGTTGATTTACGACCATCATCCGTATATGACGTATATCTTCAACGGGTATTTTATAGAGCTGGTAATAGCCTTTCTGAACTCGGTGTCTCATTCTGTAGTTTATTTTCTCCACCGCTGTTGACGGAAAGATAAAGGCTTGGCTTTACGACTGCTTGGGGTCTCGAGTGGACTATGATGCTCCCGGTAAATGGTGCACCATGATGCAATATAGCGCAGACGGTACAAGGTATAAAACTTCTTCCTAAAATTACGTCATACACTGATTTTTTTTTTTCGTTACGAAATTTCAGTGTTTGATAGTTTTTTACATGTCTTTTTTAAAATGTACTTGTTTTCCGGGTGATTATGATTTGGTTTCTCTCAGGCTGTTCTCGTGCGGGACTAGTAGAGAAGGCGAATCCCATCTCGTCGAGTGGAATGAAAGCGAAGGAGCCGTTAAAAGGACGTATTCCGGTTTCAAGAAGCGTTCTTTGGGCGTTGTTCAGTTCGACACGACAAGGAACCGTTTTTTGGCTGCCGGTGACGAATTCCAGATAAAGTTTTGGGACATGGATAATACAAACATGTTGACTGTTATTGATGCCGACGGCGGATTACCTGTTAAGATTCATTCTCTTTTCTCTCTTTTCGGAAAATTTCTCTCTCGCTGTTGTCATGTCCGCGCTTTACAGTAAACGGTTAATGATTTGATTTTCTCATCACAGGCAAGCCCGATATTGAGATTCAACAAAGACGGGTCCATGTTGGCCGTTACGACTAGCGACAACGTGATCAAAATTTTAGCGAACGGCGAAGGTATGAGCTTAATTAAAATGATGGAAAGAAGAAGCAATAACGGAAATCGAGGACTTACTGAAGCCCTTAATTCTAAGGTACCGTTATTCGCATACTGAGAAAGTTTTGAAGAAATTCATTTTTCGAAGCGATTTTCGTTAATTGATAAAAAATATAGCTGTTTGAATGGGTTTTGCGGCTCACGGAGTAACTGCGTATTGAATCTTTTTTATTGACGTTGCGCAGCCGGTGATCAGTAGTGGTCTGGGTCCTGTCTCGTCGGCTGCTATTACAATGGAACGGGCTGACAGAATCAAACCTACGGCATCGATCAGTAATATGGTGAGTTCAGCATCTTGTCTTGTCGTACATCAATTTCCGTTAAAAGTTGAAACTGCTTGGCTTTTGTGTGCTTACATCGTATGTGGGGCAGGCTACGATCGACGGGAGTAGAAATGTAGACGCTGCTGAGAAGAAGATAGGCTGGAAACTTGCCGAGGTCCTCGACTCGTCGCAGCTCAACGCTCTAAAGTTGCCAGACCCCATGGCTACAAGCAAGGTAGATATTTCTCGACGGCTCGAAACAATTTCAGTATGTTCACCCTACGTGATAAATCTTCTCTAAAGAGGCGACTTTGCTTTACAGGTTGTGCGATTGATATACACCAACTCGGGTCTGTCTCTGCTTGCGCTCGCGTCCAATGCTGTCCACAAGCTTTGGAAATGGCCGCGCAGCGATAGGAACCCGTCGGACAAGGTATGAAATTATGCTTTAGCTCTCAATGAGGGGTTCTGGTTGAGTCTTTTTCTGTGGAATTTTCAGTCTACGGCGTCCGTCGCCCCGCAGCTGTGGCAACCTGCGAACGGAATCCCCATGACCAACGACGTCAACCAGACAACGTCAGCCGAAGAGTCTGCCGCGTGCATGGCTCTATCCAAAAACGATTCCTATGTCATGTCAGCCTCCGGCGGAAAAGTTTCGTTGTTCAACATGACGTCTTTCAAGGTACTTCATTATCGTTTTATATTTCTGTTCTGCTACGTAATAAAATAACTACTCATCTTCTCCGATTTAACCCGAGAGGCGCTTCTCAGGTCATGACGACATTCATGCCTCCGCCTCCGGCCGCCACTTATCTCGCTTTCCACCCCAAGGATAATAACATCATCGCTGTCGGCATGGAAGATTCCTCCATTCATATTTATAACGTCAGGATTGATGAGGTTAGTTTTCTTTTTAAAATTCACCTTCGACGGTGCATTTTTTTGTTTTTTCGGTACACGTCAAATGAGTGACAATTACTCCCTCCGTCCTCTTTTATCAGTCACTTAAATTTACATACATTTAGTTTTGAACGAAAATTCAAAATATAAATAAATATAGATGGTAACAAATTATGAAACAAAACGATTATCGAAATAGAATTCACTGCCAACATATTAACGCCCTTCTGATGTTCCAGGTCGGGGTCAAGCTCAAAGGGCACCAGAAGCGGATCACAGGCCTTGCTTTTTCGCAATCGTTGAACACGCTGGTGTCGTCAGGAGCTGATGCGCAGGTGGGTGCCCGAGAACCGTTACTGAATCGGATCGTTTTCATTATTCGAAGATAGTATTTATGCGTACTTGCGCTTGCAGCTATGCGTATGGAGCATCGACCAGTGGGAGAAGAAGAAAACGAGGTTCATCGTTCCACAAGCTGGCCGTTCGGTCCCGCTCACCGGAGAAACAAAAGTCCAGTATCACAACGATCAGACGAATCTGCTGGTGGTCCACGAGAGTCAAATCTCTATCTACGACAGCAATCTTGAGTGTGTCCGCTCGGTAACCTTCGCTACGTCCTTGGAATCTTTTTTTGATACATACGGTTGGGGTCGGTCATGATCTGTACAGTTCAATAATGTGGTCGTGCCTTTGGCTTTTCACCTTCAGTGGTTCCCGAAAGACTCGTTACAAGCGTCGATCTCGAGCGCAGTGTATTCATGTGATGGCTTGCTGGTATACGCTGCCTTCTGCGATGGAGCTGTCGGGATATTTGATGCGGACAGCAGCCTGCGGCTTCGTTGTCGAATTGCACCGTCTGCTTACATCCCTTCTCCAGTCAGGTAGACAGACTTCTTGGCTAATTTTATAAACCGTCACCGGAAATCTTTGTAAACTATTCTCAACATTTATGTGCAGTGGCAGTGTCTATCCGCTGGTCATCGCGTCACATCCGTCGGACCCCAATCAAATCGCGCTTGGCATGAGCAATGGCGCAGTCCATGTCATTGAGCCAGCGGAAGCTGAGCCCAAACGCGGAGGCTCGCAGTCGCAAGAAAACGGCTCGCGCCCTTCCAGCTCCTCGAATCCCGCACTTAGCGGCCAGCCATCAGAGCATCCTTCGAGATGATGCCTCAGCCCTCAGGCCTGATTGTGGTCTGCGGCCATATTTCCATGCAGGAATTATGGATGAGGATCAGACGACAAATTCTTTTGTAGCCCCCAGCATGTTCTTTTTTCATATACTAGGAAGACGAATGTACATTTGTAACTTAAAAGTTGATACCTTGGACGTCAGCTTAACATTAATATTTTGTTTTTTTCATCGAAAATTTCGTCGCTATAAGAGGTCTGTTGATCTGTAAGCCAAACAGACTGGCAATGTCCATGCCTTGTAGCTTCAGTTGCGGACGTTAGTTTAATTATTATTGCCAGCTAAGATGTTACTAAAACCAGAACAAAACTCTTTACTATCGAAAGTTTGTCGCTAAAAGTGATCTTTGTTTCTGTATATAGCCACACTGGCTCTGGATGGATGAATGAGGGGTGTAAACGCATTGGCTTTAGCGGGACAGTGACGTTGCCAGAGAAGTTTTCTATAGGAGTGCGTATCAGAGATATTTTCAGAATGCGAGAGCGGATGCGGGTGTAGTACTTGAGGCTCTTTCAGAAGATTGTCCCTAGAGCGGTTTTGAATGCAATGGGTGCGTCTGTAAGTGGACTTTTAGTGAGGGAAGTTGTTCTATGTATGTTAAGGTTGGGAGATCGTGTGAACAAGACCCAACGTGCAAACTTGGGGTACAAGTCTTTTGTACCATATTATGATGAAGATGCTTGCAGAGTGTGAGGAGTTGAAGGTTATGTGGAGGATGGTTGATGAGATGACTGAGAAAGGGATGTCTCTGAATTCAGATCGCACGTTTAATCTTGCATTCTCTTCGACGAGGCTGCCTCGATGCCCAAGGAAATGAAGTCAAGGGACTGCTCTCCGAATCTTGATGTATACAATATAAGGTGGTGAGAAATCTGTGGAATGCTGGCCATTTTTCTGAAGCTCATGATGTTATCAAGCTTGTGGAGAATGAGAGACAGTACCCTCTTGCGGATAAATTCGGGCGATGGGAAAGAATCTAACTGATATGAGACAGTTTGATGGATTCTCGGTGTTGCAATTCTGTGGAAGTTCATCCCTGGTGCCATTGTTGCATATTGGGGCTGACTTCTCACAGTTCTCCGACTTGTTTCGCTGTTGCTCCAGTATGCATGTTTAGTTGTTGCATGACTGAATATGAGTACGGATCAGCTGGGGTCCTGGAGATGTTGTCATCATGACGCTCCCGGTGCTGGTTTTAGCTGGTCATGACAATCTTCTCTTGCGGCCAAGTTAAGATGACGGCAACTAACCAAGTTCTGCGCGTTGGGATAACATTGAGAGAAAGCGTTCTGAGGACTTGAGGAGTCGCGATGAGCTGAGAGGAGAGGAGAGCTTTGAACAGCGGAATCTTAACTTGGTGGAAGAACATCGAGATACCTTCAGGTCTGAATATGCACAGGCCTCGTGCACTTGGAAATGTGTCAGCTCCGCCACGGGCGGATCTATGCTCAGGGCAGGGTCTCCTATGACCCCGCTAAAATAATTTTTTTTGTATTATTTTATGTTATAAAGTTCAAAACCGATCATATCTAATCCTTTACAAATCAAAATTATTCTTCTTACATTGGAAATATACCGTATATACACTCGCATAATGCAAGTTGTTTTTGATAATTAATCCTCTTAATATTTTTCTGGTTCCGCCTCCGTAAGATTCTTATTCAAAATTGTACCTGGAAATGTCAGCTTCTTGGCTCCAAAGATTCTTGATCAAGATTGTATTTAGAAATGTCAGCTTCAAATACCCTTTTTCAAAATTGTGCGGGAATCTTTGACTTCTCAAAATTTCAGTTTAGAGAGACTAAACTATATATATAAAAGTAATGTGGGTAAAAAACAAAAACATCTCCCGAACTACCATCTAAAATCAAATTCAGTACCAAACTATTTTTATTTTCAATTCCAGTAGCGAAAGACCTAATTGTAATACAATTTTTTAAAAATAACACCCCTACGTTTTTTTAAAATTGAAAACAACCCCAGGAGAGATTTGTGTGGAAGGCAGCTGCGGTTCTTTCTGGTTTGCCTTTGTTGACGCTCCGATCGGTCTACGCCTCGCTCCAGAACTCGATCCATCTGGGCCTGTCAAGACTCCTCCTTGACGACGAGGAGGAAGACGGAGACGGAGAAATGACGACGTTCTAGGACGCGGATCTCTGTTTCTTGGGCGAGTGCGGTTCAGGGGAGTGAAACAGAGCCTCGCGCTCGAAGAAGTCAAACAAGTCAAACCCGCAGCAGAAGATTTTATCCTCATCGACGAAGAAAATTGGGTTGCCAGCCAGTGGAGGGTTGCAGGGAATGTAGCAGTGGTTGAACACCGGCACGAGCCGCGGCGCCCTCTTCAGCGCGGCTCTGGCGGCTCGCAGCGCCTTGTCCGGCTCAGCCGGCTTGCCCCCCCCCCCCACAGCTTCGACCCAGCCCGTTTTTCACGATCTGAAACGACGCCGCCGCGATCGGTAAATCCAGCGCGGCTTTCAACCCGCTCTTCCCCCGCCAGTCGGGGAAGCCGGGGCCGGCTGGCAGGCCGGAGGAGAGAATTGCCCGGAGGTCGGGAGGGAAGAGGAAGGCGAACTCCGCCTCCAGCTTGGCGAATTCAGCGTCGGAGGGGCCGTGGTTGACTTGTACGTTGGAGCTGCGGAGGTGGGCAGCCACGAATCGAGTGGCAGAACGAGTGGCAGTCACCACGACGGCAGCTTCCTTCACCACCATCAAACCCTACCCGCACAAATCTCCCAGCCCAGGGGTTGTTTACAATTTTAAAAAAAAATTTAGGGGTGTTATTTTTAAAAAAATTGTATTACAATTAGGTCCTTCGGTACTGAAATTGAAAATACAAATAGTTCGGTACTGAATTTGATTTTAGATGGTAGTTCAGGGGATGTTTTTGTTTTTTACCCAAGTAATGTTCTAAAAAGTACTACACGACATAATATTTACTCCCTCCGTCCTCTATTACATGTCGTTTAAGGTTAATTTGAGTAGATTAAGGTAAAGTTAATGTTAGCGGTTGAACAAATTTAATGAATGAGGGGTTGATGTTTTTATAAAAAAATTCGTGCAAAAAGTAAACTTGGTAGATTATTACTGGTGGGGAATGTATTTTTTATTGAATATGATAAAGAAGTTATTAATGTTTGACATTTTAAGGTAGTTGTTGATATTAAATACGCATTGAAAATTGTTAAGTGACAAGTAAAAGTGGACAAAAAAATTCGGTTAAGTGACATGTAAAAGATGACAAAGGGAGTAGCGATTAGTCTGCTATGTAAAGATTAATTAGATGGTTAGATTAACTTATATATATTAATAATAAATTTTATAATTAATTTTACATATATATTTAAAAATTATGAATTTTATAAAAAAATTAAATTTTAAACAATTAATCGACTATACCGCATTTCAATACCGCTTAGCGATTACTCCCTTTTTCATCTTTTACTTATCACTTAGTTGAATTTTTTTGTCCACTTTTACTTGTCACTTAATAATTTTTAATGTGTATTTAATATCAACAACTATCTTAAAACTTCAAACATTAATCACTTTATTATCAAAATTAATAAGAAATACTTTCCTCACCGATAATCATCTAAAAATTTTACTTTTTACATAATTTTTTTTAAAATAATAATAATCTACTCATTAAATTTGTTCAATTACTAATATTAACTTCACTTTAATATACTCAAATTAATCTTAAACGATATATATAAGAGAACTCTCTAGATTAATAGACAATCGGAGTTGTTCGAATGATGAATAAAAATAAACAGGACGAGACAAGTAATCATTGTTCATTTAATTAGTTATTTTATTATAATTTTATTTTCAAAAAAATATGTTCATTTAATTGTAATTATATTTAAGTAGAAAAAATACTTACAATGATTTTATTCTCGGATTTACCCAATTGGTGTATTTGAGGAATTTCAAATGCCCGCTCAAACTCCTTATAATGGAAATCCACGTAAGCATGACACAAATCCCGATGCATCTGAAATTACCAGCTTACCCCTGCCCCCCTTCATCGCTCCTATACCCGAAGTCTAGGGCTTCCGGATTATCCGCTTTCGGGCAGCTGCACCCCCCAATTCGGCAACAATGGCGCCTCAGACGAGCGCCATTTCGTCCTCTCCGGCATCCAGGAGGCAGAAATCCAAGCTCAGTCACCTCGCATTGGTCGATCCGTCCCCCATCCGGCGCTCCTCGGGATCGACGCCGGGTGGAGTGATCAGTAGGAGTGGCTGCTGGGGCCGATCTGGTGG
>NQLW01000058.1:2501106-2521914 GCA_002312845.1 Kalanchoe fedtschenkoi
TATTAGTTGAGTTTATCATCAGTTAATGTTCAGTGCACTTGCAGCTGTACATTCAATCTTATTTGCATGGTTACCTTTCTGTGATGTTTTATGCAGTGAAAATGATGACGAATTGGTTCTGAATGTGAAATGCCATTATCTTCAAGCAAAAGTTTCTAAGTGTACTTTTGAGTTGGGGGATTATGCTTACGTTAAGGAAAGTATCTTCCATACATTATAAATACATACCTTTGGTTCATTGTTTCTGTTAGCATATTTGAGACTCTTATGATAATGCTGCAGGGTGAGAATGGTGGAGCAAATTATATTGGCAAAATTATAGAGTTCTTTAAGACAAATGATGACAAAGATTACTTTAGGGTTCAGTGGTTTTTCAGAGCTGTAGATACAGTGAGTAGCTCTTACTAGACTGAACTCATCATTTTGCTTTCCATCTTTTATTAGTTTTGTTACATATAGTTGGTCTTTTTTCAGGTAATGCAAGACGCTGCAGAATCTCATGACAAGAAGCGTTTGTTTTATTCGGATTTAATGAATGATAATTTGTTGGATTGCATTGTTTCAAGGCTCAAGATCATTCAAATACAACCTAATGTATGCTCTGTCTTAACCATATAATTTCTTCAAAAATTTTACCATCTGTGCTGACACTTCTTTCGGAGGATGCAGGCTACTATTCAAGTATGCAAATCAATTTGAGTATTGCGTGTTATTTATTGTGGCAGGCTAGAGTGAAATCAAAATCTATTGCGTCGTATGACTTCTATTATGCTATGAAGTACTCAGTGGATTATTCAACATTTTGTACCATGACAAGTAGTAAGTCTGCATGCTGTTGATTTCTGTAGACTGTGTTTACCACCTGGCCAATGCTTCAGCTAATGATTATATTTTGTTCTCAGACAATCTTTTAGATAAAAAAAATTCGCTCTCTCTTGACAGAGAGCCATTCCATTCAAATGGTACTGTGCCTAAGATAAAGGAGCAAAATGGTAACAAGCCATGTGAATCTGAGTTAACCCTGTTAGATGTTTATTCTGGCTGTGGTGCAATGTCTACTGGGTTGTGCCTCGGTACCAAACTCTCTGGCCAAGTTTTAAAAACTGTAAGTATTCATAAAACATTGTATGTAGTTATGGCTCCCTACGGCCAAAAAACTAAATTAAATTCAACAACTACATATGTTGAATATACATGGTTTGGATACTTCCTCTACCAAAATTCAACCCACGTACTAAGGGGATTAATAACTTCTCACTCAATTGTATCTCGTCTTGCCCTTATTAATTATTCATTTGTGTCTGGCTTCCGACTCATACGAGCTTAAAAATTAATTGAAAATAATATTTCATCCTTTGGGGGATTACAAATTACAGTGGGTATAAATTACATTGATTTGTTCATTTTCTTTGCCATTAAACTAACTTTATTGACTGCTTTCTGACTGGCATCTTTTGGCAGAAATGGTCCCTGGACATCAATAAATCTGCTTGTGAGACATTAAAGTTAAACCATCCTGAGACCCAAGTGAGTACTCTTTCTATATTTCCTCAAACTCTTTCTATATTTTCTCAAACTCTTTCTATATTTCCTCAATTGCAGTTTTCTTCTTCTTAGTAAGATTATACTCGTATGGTTATTTTTCTGGTTTTTCCAGGTAAGAAATGAATCTGCAGAAAACTTCCTAGACCTGTTGAAAGAATGGGATAGTCTTTGCAAACAATATGCTGTTCATAGGAAAGGAGATATAATCAAATCACACAAAAGCATACCATCTGGAAAGAGTGATAAGTCCACAGAAGGTGAATATGAAGTTGAAAAAATAGTTGATATTTGCTATGGTGACACCGAAGATAGTAGCAAGCGTGGGCTGAAATGTAAGGTATGATATCTATACTTATGGTATTATAGGCTGTTTGCATTTTTAAATTTAAGGGACTTAAAATGCCTAGCATGAGAAGTACAGGTATTTTTGTTGTTACTATTAATTGGAAGTTGTTTTAGGTGCGGTGGGCGGGTTTTGGTCCAAGTGAAGACACTTGGGAGCCAATCGGTGGCTTGAGGTATGCTTCCTTTTGCATGTTCAGAAATGTTATAGTTTCAGTCGCTGCATCTCTAGAAACACAGGCAATGTTCTAAGGCCATTTATTGGTCTAACCTTCATTACTAATGTCAAAGACATCTTCAGGAAATGTCAGGCTGCAATAAAAGATTTTGTTCAAAAGGGATTTACATCAAAGATTCTACCTCGTCCGGTAATTGGTTCCTCATCTTCTGACCATCATAGTTGGCATGTTTACTTGGCATCTCATTTACATCTAAGTTTATTATCCAACCGATCGAAAGGTTAGTTATTGTAACATTTTTTCCTGTCTGTTTGGGGTGTAAAAAGTATCATAGCTGACCTTTATGTTCCATAATCATTGGCTCCCAGTGCGTTTTTACATGTTTATATTCAGGTTTAACTTGAATAGTCTCTCACATGTCAATTTCACGTGACAGGGAGATGTTGATGTGATCTGTGGGGGACCCCCATGCCAAGGAATCAGTGGTTACAATCGCCATAGAAACTACGAGTCACCGATGGATGACGAGAGAAATCATCAGATTGTTGTATTTATGGATTTGGTTAAATTTTTGAAGCCCAAGTATGTTTTGATGGAGAACGTGCCTGACATTTTAAGATTTGCTAAGGGTACCCTTGGAAGATATGCTTTAAGTCGTCTTGTTCAGATGAATTACCAAGCCAGACTTGGAATCATGGCTGCTGGGTGTTATGGACTTGCACAGTTCCGCTTACGTGTATTTCTATGGGGAGCAAATCCCTGTCAAGTGAGTTTTTCTATTGCACCTACCTTTCTTCCTTAAAAGTTCAACTCTTGGGTTTCTGACTCAAATCATTCGCAGTAACTATTGTACAAAATAGGTTTAGATAGCTAAAGTATCTAAAGCTTTAGGCGTAGATCATCCATCATAATGCTATTCTCATCCACCCGATGTTTTTGTGTATAACCTATGTCATTAAATCAGAATCTTTTTCTTTATTTGTATTCAAAGAAATCATCTCTCACCATCACTTTATACAGCATCTACCTCAATTTCCTCTTCCTACGCACGATGCGATCCTTAGATATGGCGCTCCAACAGAATTTGAGGTCTCACTTAGCTACTGGCGGTAAAATTCATTTTTGTGATTTTTTCCTATCAGTTTTCTGATTATTTCTTTGTTTTTGCAGAGAAACATTGTTGCTTATGATGAAGGACAGACACACAGGCTAGAAAAGGCTCTTAAGCTTGCTGATGCCATTTCCGACCTCCCCTCTGTATGCTCACATTTTTTGCTATCTCATGTATAATATTGTTTGGTTAATTTTGTTTACGCTGAATGGTTTGAACTTTCTCAAACTCAAGATCTCGAACTTTGAAGCTGGTGAAGAGATGAAATACAGTAAACCTCCTGAAACTGAGTTCCAAAAGTATGTAAGAGCAACTGAATCTGGTAAGTTGTTAATACTTACAAATAAGAGTTTTGTCATAGCTCTTTTTGTGTTTATTTCTGGAGCAGGCAGTGCCAAATAACAAAGACATGATTTTATGTCGTTATGGTAGCGTTGACTAGTTTACAGCCAACTTGCACTCTAGTGATGTCCAAATTGTAGACAGAAATAATGGAAGGAAACCTGTATTGAGGGCTTTTTGTTGGCTTTGTCTTTGTCGCTTCATTGCAGACCAGTGCTATTTCAAGTAAACTTCCAATGTAGAATTTCCTGAAAAAATGCGGACACATTCACACTGTGTAGAAAATGATAAGAAATAATGAACTGCAGCAGTCTCCCCAGAGTAAACGCATGTTTATTTATGAAGTCAGATCGTTACATGCGAATAATAACATTTCATCTGACAGAGATGCTTGGTTTTTCACCTTCTGCTAAAAAACAAGCTGGAAAAGCCGTGTTATATGATCATCAAGCTTTTCCTCTATCTCCAGATGATTATTTACGGGTTTGCCTGATACCAAAACGAAAGGTGGAATACTTGCATGGACAGAGTTTTTTTGTGTGTTCTTATGTTTATTGGCGCTCTTACGGAAATTTTCTATTTTACTGTGATTTCTAGGGTGCAAATTTCAGGGACCTTCCTGGTGTAACTGTTGATGAAAGAAATTATGCGAGACGTGACCCGTCGACAGAACAAACTTTGCCTTCTGGCAAGTCATATGTGAGTTGAAGAAGAAAGCTCTTTTAAAACTAAGCCTCTACTTAACCAGTCTTTCTGATCCGAACTACAACCTAAAACGAGAATTCACATTACACGATTTCAGTAACTTCTCAGTTGCTCTATCCATTTTGATATTCAGGTTCCAGATTATGCAATAAATTTCTATGAAGGAAAATCTATGAGGTAATATAGTATGTGGTATGCGGCTATGCGCTATAACTTACATCCTTTCTTAGCACATTCTTTATTTATTCATTCATATGTAGGCCTTTTGGGCGACTATGGTGGGATGAGACGGTACCTACAGTAACATGTAAACCGGATCCTCATTGCCAAGTACTATTCTAACTCCCTTGATATTCTCCATTTCCATTTTCCATGTTGCGTGCCAAATCTCACCACCAATCATATCTCACAGGCAGTTTTACATCCGGAACAAGACAGAATTCTCTCACTCCGGGAGTGCGCTAGATTACAAGGCTTCCCCGATTACTACAGATTCTGTGGGAGTCCAAAGGAAAGGTTTGTTTCTCCTAAATTACCTTTTCCCAGGACAATTCACAATGTCAAAATTAACAGAAGTCTGTGATCATGTCCTGCATAGCTCAACGTCGTGTTTTTCTGAACAGATACCGCCAAGTCGGAAACGCTGTGGCAGTGCCAGTCGCAAGAGCATTAGGCTATGCGCTGGGGCTGGCATTTCAGCAGGTGGGCGATCCCAGTCAGCCCCTCATCACCCTTCCCCCAAAGTTCTCACATTCGACAGCCTATGAATTGCTACATTCCGCCTCCGGTGAGATTAAATTAGATTGAATCCTGCGTCCGCATTCTTGTTGTTCTGTACAATCCATTCATTGCGCTGTCCTCTTTGGGGACAGCCTGATTAACATTTTTCCCCATGTATGTATCTGTAACATGTACAATCCACAACTGTTGTATTTGTATTCATTAGAAATCTCCAATGTCGCTTTTCCATGTAACCATATTCGCTGCAAATTAGTAGTTTATAGATACAATCCACAAAACTGTTGTATTTGGCATTTTATTGCGTGTTGGACAGTCAAAATAACACATAATACTTACTTATTAATTATATAAAAAAAATTAACTTTTCAATAAGATATATTTCACTCAAGAATGATCCCAAACATGGCCGCATCAAGTTACAATATGACATGGACAGGGCATATTGTTCTGACCCGAAGCAGGCTTTGTTGACCTTTAATCACGTTTCGTGCTTTGAAATGTGATTAACGATCGATCTTTAATCACGTTTCGAAGTATGAAACGTGATTAAAGATCGCGATTGTCATATTAAATTGTAATTTGTCATATTCTATCTATTATTAAGTGTTATTTTATTTATTGTAATCTTGAAATCATAGTTATCAGAACCGGACCGGCCGGTTCGACCGGGAACCGGACCTTGTACCGGTCCGATTTGAAATTAATACCGGGGTGCACACTGAACCGGAAAAAACCGAATAAATCGACCGGTTTTTTACAAAATCGGTGAACCGGATCGGTCCGGTTAAACCGGTTAAGTGTAATTGATGGCTTAATTAAGGTTTAATTGCATATCATTAATAGCCAAAAATTTATTTTATTAAAATGCTTAAGCAGTTGGGATTTGAACCCAGTCCTTTGGGCTTCCATGCGAAAGCTCTAACCACTACACCATCAAGATATTTTATGATTTTTAGGATAACTAGAAGATTAAATCTGATATTTAATAATAATTACATTTAAATGAACCGCCAGTCGAACCGGTTTGAATCGCCGGTTCAACCGGAAAACCAGAAACCGGAGCCTTGACCGATTCGGCCTCCGGTCCGGTTCTGATAACTATGCTTGAAATATATTAAATTTAATGTTACGTTTAATACATTATTATTATTATGGTTTGACGAAAAATTTTATTATTTAAATTTTTTATCATATAAGTGTCAAAAAAATAATATGAATTAATAATTATAAACAATCAAATATTTAATACATTTAGAAAATTTTTAATTAATATAATATGAAAAGATAGAAAAATGTATAATATGACATGTGGGTCCCATAAATAGAGGTTTGAGAGATATATTTCAATATGGGTATAAGTTTGTAAAAAAAAGATTTATGACATTACCGACTTGACATAACACAAATCTACCGTGTCATGACATCTTCTTTTACGTTTGTTTTGATAGGATGCCCTAAGCTCGCGAGGTTTCAAGACGACAAAAATTCTGACACGTGACAGGCCGTGACATTTCACGTGCCATGGGGCACGCAGCAGTATAAATCAGTACTCTCCAACCGAGCTAACTCACCCCAATCATCATCCGAAGACCGAACAAAATCCTCCCTGCATTTCGTGTACATTCAATTTTCGTCGCAGAAGCTCGAAGCTTTGGAGCGAGCCATGGAAGTCAGACCATCACTCCTCAGTCGCTGGGTTTGTCTATCGCTTTTCGCGGTTCTGGGTCATCCGGGTTTCGTCACCGGGCGTGGGTTAGAGTTAGAATCCGCCACCGCAGCTTCATCTTCGCCGACCAAACCGGACCCGAAGAACGCCGCCGCCACAGCCCGGTGGCTCGTGGAGGAGAACTCCTGGGGCGTGCTGACGTAACCCTCTTCTCAAAACCGGTTCAATTTCATGATCTGGGGTTGTTGGGACGTCTTTGTTTGTGGTGATGAGATGCTGATTGGGGGTTTCCTGCGATTCTGGCGATGGGGGGTTTTGTCTTTTGTGCTGTGTTTGTTCATGTTTCTGGATAAGGTTTGAAGGGAGCTGAGTGTTGACTGCTGGTTGAAATTATCAGACTGTTTGTTGTATGTCATGTGTCAGAGGTTGACTTTTGTAGATGATCTTCGGTCTTACCTCTTACATGTTGCTGTTGCTTTCTTTCATACTTCACTTCAGATATTTCGATGTATTGTCTTTCTGCAGCAGCTCAGGATGACTCAACTGGCTTGGCTTTTTGATGTTTAAGTTCTTGCATTCAAGCTGAGGCCGTGCTTTTTTCACCATTAATAACTTCCATTACGAATTTCTGATCGACTGTCATTTTTGTTTTGGCAGCACTCTTTCAAGCGACTTGAAGGGAGCGCCTTTTGGGTAACGCTTCACATTTATTTACTCATCGCAAGTTCATCCTTTTGGTGTTTTCCGTGTGCATTTTTATAAAGACCAATACGATACCCAAGTCACGACTCCTTTTGGCCTGTTTCATTTTTGTAAAAAAGATATTTTTTATCAAAAGCATCCTTTTTCCTTCGTTCCCTATCATTTGTGTATGTCCGTTTTTTTTTTTTCATACTACACTTTTCGCACTTCGCAACTGCAAAAATCACGTGTGTGTGAAGCTTTTCGCAATTCGGATTTGTGAAGAGCATATAGGTTTTCGCATTTGGAAATTGCGAAAATCAAACGTCAAGAAGAATGAAGAGGAAGAAGGTGATCTGAAATTTATAGATTCCAATTTTCGCAGTTCAGATCAGATTTGCGAAAAGTCTTCATTCTTCTCGACTTCTGAATGCGAAAACGTATATGTTATTCTAATTTTCACAGTTGCAAAGTGCGAAAATCGTAGGTATTTTTCACGCTTCCAATGTGTGAAAAGTATAGAATGAAAAAAAAAACGAAATAGAGATGCATAAATGATAGGGAACGAAGAAAAAATATGGTTTTAATTAAAATTCTGTAAAAAATGCCAAAATTCCCGTTATTTCCTGCCACTTTATATCATTAACTAATACTCGTTCTAGAACTCACGAGGCAGTGCATTACCAAATTATTTTTCATAGATGATCCTTTTATTTAATGATTTGAGTTTTATGTTTGATAAACTGTGCAGGAATGTAGTCTCGTTCAGTGACGGGCCGCCCGAAAACGGCCGGGGCATCCCGTACTTTTATTTAACAGCTCTTGATCCCACTGCAAGATACGCTTTAAAAGACCCGAGGTCGTCGGTGACCATCAGCGAGTACCCTCTCGGAACCTGCGGCGAGACTGACCCCGAGAACCCTACCTGCGCCAAAATTACCCTCACAGGAAAGGTAAGTGAAAATTTGAAACAGAAACGATGCGGTAAGATTCAGTTCCCAATTCTCAGAACTCCCCACGACCGAGTTCAAATCACCCGGTTGTCGGGGGTGGACGTAAAATAAATGTATTTTAAAAAATGTTGAGAACTTGAACATCTATTTTATACTTGCAATTACGGGTTTCGATACGTGTTGACGAAAATGGTAATCGTGCTGCAGCTAGTGCTGGTTGACAGGCCTTCGGAGGAAGCTAAGTTTGCTGAAAATGCGCTTTTCACGAAGCATTCTGAGATGGAGGGTGAGCATAGAGTTAACTCCAACGGCTCGGATGATCAGATTCCGTTTCAGGTGGCGTCTTGGTGTTGAATTTTTTCTGATACATATTCGATTGTTTTACAGGTTGGCCCAAGAACCACAACTTCCAGATCTTCAAACTGGAAATTAAGGACATATTCTTGATCGATTGGTTCGGTGGTCCCAAACCCCTCACAATCAGCGACTACCTCGGCTACAAAAAGTGAGTATCAGCATCATATTAGAAATGGACAGGATAGTTAATACTCCCTTTGAAATTGAGTAGATTACAGAGTTAATATTTGTGGTTGAGCAAATTATTAGATATGCGTTTAATATTTTTTTTTTAAAACAGTTCGTGTAAAAGGTAAAATTGATAGATTATTACTGATGTGAAATATTTTTTTTTATTGATTATGATAGTGAAGTGATTAATATTTGACATTTTAAGGTAGTTGTCAATATTCAATACGCATTGAAATGATGACGTGTCAAGTATAAGTATACAAATAAATTTGATCAAGTGATGAGTAAAAGATGACAAAGAGAATATTAGTGTAATATGCTTGTTTCAGTGTACGAATAAGTACTATTAATTCATCAGATAAATTTTTTTTATATAAAATTTGGATTAATTATTGAAGTGGGATTATTTATCTGATACAACTCATACCTTCTAGATCAGAACATTCGCTATGTTTGTATTCGAGTTCCCTTGAATGTTTTGGCACCAACTCAACTCTTTTCCCCATTTCAGAAACAGCGTCGGTTTCTCATCCAGCTGGTGAAACCGCTGTCTGTCTTCGTCCGCCCGCGGCACTCACGTGAATGACTTGTGATATGTACATTATGTCTGATGCCGCCGGCACCTGAAAGTGAAACACATTCTTGAAGAACATTCTGCAACTGTGGATGAAAGCGAATATTATGTAAAAATGTGTCGAATAAATGTTCGGTGTGCTCAAACAGTTTGATTCATATGTATGATGCTAAGGACTTGGCAGATGAAGACTGCTATTGTTTCATGATGTAATACCCAGTTTAAGTTCATTAATATGTGTTCAATTAATATTTTAAAAATAGGGAAAAATTATAAAGTATTGATATTTGAAGAAAAATAAATGATGGAAAAAAATTAAAATGAGTTATGAACTATCACACTTTTTATAAGTAAGCTGTCAGAAATGTAAAATGAATTAAACTAATTTACAAAATAAAAATTATAATTACTGTTGTAATAATTTGATTTTTGAAATAGAAGTGTGTCGTTTTATTATCAAATTAAACGATATAATTTTTATTGAATTTAATTTCATACTTAATTAATTTTAATCATAACAAATTTGATAAGATGAATTATATTTAATAAAACAAATTAATGAATGGTAAATAATATATTTTTATTGAATTTATCGGCATAATTCAAATGGAAGTATTGGATTCTCAGGTTTATATAATAAGATTGTGATATTATTCATCGGAGACGTCTCATATTTATGGAAGTAAAAGCAAATGCACATCGAAGGGCAATTCAGTCAAGAAAAGAAAATTACAACGTCTCTTTTTTGAAATATAGCCGTTGGCAACCGCAGACGAAAACATCAGAAAAAGAAATTAAAAAACCCTTCAACAATCAATCGCCGGATAAACTTCACCGCAGAACCCTAATCGCCTAATCCATCGATCTCCTCAGCATTTAATCTCCGCTGTCGCCGCGCATCTCCATCGACATCTCTCTGCTCATTTGGCCGACTGCGCTGCTACAAGTCGAGTCTTCTAACGATCTGTTTTGCAGGCTTGACTTTCGTTGACTGAATTGTTACAATTCCGATCTGATTTTTTCTTGCACTTGGATTGATTCTCTGTTTTGCAGGGCTTTCATTTTTTTCAGTAATTTATTGGATTATTATCGCACTGTGTTGTTGTTGTTTGTTTGCTTGCTTTTGAAGCTATGGATGCAGGAGGACTCACCAGCAGCAAGACGCCCAGCAAGAACACGTCCAGATTTCCCCTCCAGGACGCCCAGCTCCATCGCAAGACCTCCAAAGAAAATGTGAGCAGATGTTTCACAAGCCCTCAAGTTCGAATCTTTCCTTGTAGATCTCAACTGGGTCATTTCAATCTGATCCGAAACTCACATGGACTTTTTTGTGATGTGTTGATCAGCTGGACAGGTTCATCCCCAACCGATCCGCCATGGACTTCGACTACGCGCACTACATGCTGACAGACGGGAGGAAGGCGCAGGAGAGCGATGCAGTCAGCTCTCCGTCCAGGGACGCCTACAGGAAGCAACTGGCCGAGACTTTCAACATGAACCGGCCGCGCATCTTGGCATTCAAGAACAAGCCACCGCCGGCCCAGGTGGAGCTGATCCCCCAGGAATTCTCCTCCGCCAGCCAGTCAAAGCCCGCCAAAGCCAGAAGGCACATTCCTCAGGTTTGTATCCAGCTCCTGATTTCAAGAACAAATTTTTGTAACCAGTTCTTGATTGTTTGAATTTGTGTGGTGTAGAGTTCTGAGAGGACTTTGGATGCGCCTGACCTTGTGGATGATTACTACCTGAATCTGCTGGACTGGGGTGGCAGCAATGTGCTTGCTATTGCTCTGGGCAGCACTGTGTATCTCTGGGATGCTAGTGACGGTTCCACTTCGGAGCTGGTCACTGTGGACGATGACAGCGGCCCGGTCACAAGCGTCAGTTGGGCTCCGGACGGCCGTCACATCGCCGTCGGCCTCAACAACTCTGAGGTTCAGCTCTGGGACTCCACAGCCAGCAAACAGGTTTGTCTTGAAGCTCATCACATTTTGCAAGGTAAATTCTTGAGCTGTGGAAGCTTGGAGGTTGAACGGGCTCTGATTGCAGTTGAGGACGCTGAGAGGCGCGCATCAGTCAAGAGTGGGGTCTCTGGCCTGGAACAATCAGATTCTGACGACAGGCGGCATGGATGGAAGGATTGTGAACAATGACGTGCGGATCAGATCACATGTCGTCGAAACCTACAGAGGCCACACCCAGGAGGTTTGCGGCCTGAAATGGTCTGCCTCAGGGAACCAACTCGCCAGCGGTGGAAATGACAACCTCCTGCACATATGGGACAGATCGGTAGCTTCTTCCAGCTCCCCGACCCAGTGGCTTCACAGGATGGAGGACCATAAGGCCGCTGTCAAGGCCCTCGCCTGGTGCCCATTCCAAAGCAATCTGCTGGCTTCTGGCGGAGGCGGCGGGGACAGATGCATCAAGTTCTGGAACACCCACACCGGCGCGTGCTTGAACTCGGTCGACACCGGCTCGCAGGTCTGCGCACTGCTTTGGAACAAGAACGAGAGGGAGCTGCTGAGCTCTCATGGGTTCACCCAGAACCAGCTCACTCTCTGGAAGTATCCTTCCATGGTTAAAATGGCGGAGCTCACTGGCCATACCTCCAGAGTTCTCTTCATGGCCCAGGTATGTAACTTATCAAGCCGAATCTGAACAGCATTTCATACCATGTTGTGAGTAACTGCAGCTGACTTGGTCTCTTGTTTTTCAGAGCCCGGATGGGTGCACGGTGGCGTCTGCAGCAGGAGACGAGACACTGAGATTCTGGAATGTGTTTGGCACACCAGAGGTCGCCAAAGCTGCACCGAAGTCCAACTCGGAGCCATTCGCTCACCTGAACCGTATTCGATGAAATGAAACAACAGCTATAATACATACTGCACAGAAGCTAATTCTAGTGTAAACATTATACGGAAAGCAACTTAACCCCATTGCTGCGGAGTTACAGATATTGCATGTATTCAAGTTTTTTCTCACCAAGATAATACACTCTTTCTCATACTTCTACGCCAGTGTCAGATCAGCACAACATTAACAACCATGTCTTGAAATATCTCAAATCCATGTATAAAAATGACTAGTCAGTTTTCCACGACAATCGGTCTCTACTCGCGAACAAGTTCGGTTAATACTCGGTCATAGTTCGTTTGTTAATAAACGAGTCGATCACGAACAACAATCATAAGCAAGGGGTTGCTCGGCTCGTTTATGTTCGCGAACAACCTCGATAAGAAGCTTGATAACTCTATTTAAAAAATCGAGGACTTACTGACTTAACTTATAACTTAGAACGTACCTCAAAATCAAACATGTTAATCTATCATCACAAGAGTTAAAAATTATAAATTAGTACATATGACTATAATAATTATCATAAATTTCATTTAATGTAAATGAGACAGATGTAATTTTTGTCTATTATTTGAGCCAAAAATGAATAATAAGGTATTCGACTCGTGTATGGTCTTGTTTAAAAGCTCTATTTAAACTCTTTTACAGTTCGCTCGACTACGAGCCTGTTTATAAATTTATAAAGTTACTAGTCAATAAATTAGAATTTTTTAACGAATAACTTATTTAAACGCTTGTTTATCATATATTTTAAATTTTATATTATATTAATCAAAATACTCGAGTAAACTCGAGCTCAGTTCGAACTCGTGAAATTTTAAATGAACAAATAAAAACACTTTACTACCGGACTCGACTCATTTACAGCCCTACTCTCACGCTTCCAAGAATATCAAGTACTTGATTCGCTTCCAGTTGGTCAGTCACAACCATTTATTTTATCTACTGAATAGCAATTAAGAAAAGTTTAACGCCAGTGAACGCAGTGATCGCTCTCAGCCGCAGAGCAGGAGCTGTAGTCGACGACTCGAATCGAGATTGGGCCTGTTGGGCCGTTCGCAGGGAAAGAAAAGGCCATTTAGCCCAAATTTTCGATTGGGCTTGCTCTTCTCTAAGCCCGCTAAGCATGCTGGGCAATCTGAGCCGTTGATGGGGAAGGCTAGGGTTTGAGATCCCAGTATTCCATTGTTCTTCATATTAAACCAACACTTCCGCTAATTGCAGGCGAGGTTCGCTGAAGGAGACGACTGCCGAGTGCGGATCAGTTCCATCCTGGTGAGTTAGTTGGCTCAACCCCCGACTTCATTCGCTGTTCTACGTGCCCCATACTGTTTGGTTTACACGAATCATGCATCGTCGATTAGGTTTTCTTGTGTACGAGTACGAGGTTGTCGGGAAAACCCGTTGCCATGGTTATGATATTGTGCAATTTGTTTTCTGAGACTAGGGTCAGATCCTGATGGAGATTTTAGGATGGGGTGATATCTCAAGTTGTAACTTTTTTGTGACGTGATGGACTGTTTGTTATTTGTGTATGATGTGTAGATAAGCCATGGTGAAGCACAACAATGTCATCCCTAACGGACATTTTAAGAAGCACTGGCAGAACTATGTCAAGACCTGGTTCAACCAGCCAGCTAGGAAGACCAGAAGAAGAGTTGGTTAGCTAATCTTCTTTTCATCACGAGTCATTGATTCATTTATGTAGAGTTTGTCTTTACTTGAAAATAATTAAAATGTTTCTTTCGGAAATTCAGCTAGGCAGAAGAAGGCTGTGAAGATCTTCCCACGCCCCACGGCTGGTCCTCTTCGCCCAGTCGTTCATGGCCAGACTCTCAAGTACAACATGAAGGTCAGGGCTGGTAGAGGATTCTCGCTTGAGGAGCTTAAGGTTAGATATTCAATTAGTTTATTCTTTATTGGCTGCTATCATTTCTCAGAGTTATAAGCTTTTTTGTCAGGAAATTGATCATTTCTTCATTAATTTGTTAGGAAATTGGTATTCCAATTTATTTTGGGTTTTATTAATGTGTAATTCTTATTGAGTGCTGTGTAGAGTTTTTATAGATTTTTTGTCAGAGAAAATTAATAGGAGAGTTGTCAAACTTCCAATTTCTCTTTTTATTAGATTTATATATAAATATATGTAAGTTTTGGATGAAATTTAAAATTAAGAGGCGTCATATGACCCCCTAACTTACATGTGGCTCCGCTACTGTTGGTGCGTGTTAATCGTCAGAGTGTGTTGTGCTGTTCCGCTGCACGTGCTGTGAAATAGAGAGGCTTTTTTTCCTCTATCAGTATCATTGTGGTATGGTGATAACATCCTGAGTCATCTAGTCTGGGATATCACATTATGCCGGTCAGATACATTGAAAAATCCTGTTAGTGAAAATTTCTTTGATTCTTGATGTGCAATACAGGCAGCTGGCATCCCCAAGAAGCTCGCCCCCACCATCGGCATCTCTGTCGACTGGCGTCGCAGGAACAGGTCCCTGGAGGGCCTACAGACTAATGTCCAGCGGCTGAAGACATACAAGGCGAAGTTGGTCATCTTCCCAAGAAAGGCCCGCAAGACCAAGGTTGGTGATTCCACCCCTGAGGAGCTGGCCACTGCCACTCAAGTCCAAGGCGAGTACTTACCTATTGCGCGTGAGAAGCCCACTGTGGACCTTGTGAAGGTCACCGGTGAGATGAAGGCCTTCAAGGCCTATGACAAGCTTCGTCTCGAGAGGACCAACAAGCGCCATCTCGGTGCCAGGCAGAAGAGGGCTGCTGAGGCTGAGAAGGAAGAGAAGAAGTAGAAAAGGCAGGTTTTTTTTAGAGCCAGCAGTTGCATTTTGATTTGTTTTGTCAGTTTGGATCACTTCACTTCAGCCCATGGGATTTCAGTTTTGTGTGCTTCTGTCTCGTACGCCAATATTAGCTGATGGTTTGTTTGCATCTTACATGTTTTTTTAAAAATTTGAGTATAATTATTTGAAATTTATATATAAATAGTTATGATAAAAAGTGGATAAACTTTAAATTATTATAATAAAAATATGTATTTTGTGTTTCGGGTGGTTTTTGGGTGGCGTTAGTGTTTTATTTAAAATTTGAACATTAAAAAACTATGTTATAATTATAAAGATTTAATTGATGAATATAATTATATTTTTTACTGAATAAATACATTCGTTGTGAAAATTGATTTACCGAATTGATATAGTTTAATTAAATTGTGATTTGGTTAATTCGGTGAAATGATTAGGTCAAAAATCATAAAAAATTTGATTAATTTGGTTGGAAGAAAATTTTTTGAGTTCAGTTAATTTGGTCCACCGAATTAATCAAAAATAAATTTATTAAATAAAAAAAATTATATATAAATGTAATGATTTATAAAATATATTTATTTTGCTCGGTTAATTTGGTTAATTGAATGTTCAATCAATAATCGAATTAACCAAATTATTTAACAGTTCGATTATCGATCAAAATTTTGAAAATTCAATTAACTAAAAAATAATTCGATTGAATTAACCGACAGCTCTCCCTTTGCTCTCAACATATTATCAACAAAGATTTCTATAGGAAATTTTTGGGTGAGCACACGACGTGGACTGGACGGTGAATTTATAAATATGACGAAAAGTTAAAAAAAAATGTGCCGAATTCCTTATAATCTCATCCCTCCTCCCCATCTTCCAAAATTCTATCATGCACAAATTTGGCCTCGAGCATCCTTCCATCAGCCTCCAGGGCTCGCCTCAGCTCCTCCAAACAGCTCAACTGACGATGCCTCCCCTTCTCCACAAGCTCCCCGTAGAGCCCGAACGCTTCAGACACTTTCTTCGCCCTGCACAGACCGCTCACGACTCTGCCGCATAAATCCAGACTCACGCTTTCATCCTTCTCCAAACTCTGCAGCAAAACTTCGCACCCGGCCACAAGCTTCCGGCGCCGCCACAGGAACTCCACCACTCTATCCGTCTCCACCGAGAACCCGTTCGCGTGAATCCGCCTGATGAGCTCACAGGCCTCGTCGTGCAGCCCTTGTCGGAACAGCAAGATCACCGCGTCCGTTGAGGCGCGGGCGTTCTGTCGCACGCCCTTCTCGAGCATCAGCCGCACGAGGCTCGCGGATTCGGCGGCGTGTCCGCATTCCACGAGCAGAGACAGTATCGAATGGAAAGTGGCGGTCCGGGGCTGGTGGGAGCTCTTGAGCATCTTCTCCAGCGCCTGGCGAGCCGGAAGCGGATCCTTCGTTTCCAAGAAACCGGTTATGATCGAGTCGTAGGTCTCGGCGTCGGGTACAAAGTCCCGTCTCAGCATCAGAACCAGCAGCTCGAACGCGGCGTCGAATTTACCTTCTTTACACCGCCCCGTTATCAGCGTTTTGAACGCTGTCGGGTCCTGGACGCCTCGCCTCATCAGCTGCCGGAACACTCTTTCAGCCTTCTCCGTCTTCTCGTTCGCACAGAGATGTTCGAACATGGGATTGTAAGCGGCGGCCAGCGGGACACACCCGTCTTCGCTCAGCAAGATCTCCTTCTCCGCTAGCTCGTCGAATAATTCCTCAGCTCGGGAGAAATCCCGATTCTGGCACAGACCACGGATCAAGACGCTGTACGATGCAGAATCCGGCCTGGCCCCCAACTCCAGCATCTTCTCGTAAACGCTCACCGCCTCGTCCACCCTTCCTGCGCCACAATGCGCATTCATGAGAGTGTTGAAGGTGCACGTATCCGGAACAAAATCTCCGCCGTCAAGGACCCCTTTGATCTCGTCAAGCCTCCGCGCCTCGCAGAGCCCTTGTATGAGCGTGTTGTACGAAACTCTGTTAGGCTTCAGCCCTCTCGCAACCATTTCGTCGAACAGCGCCAGTGCTTCGTCTATCGCTCCCTTCTTGCAGTACCCTCTGACCAAAGTAGTGTAAGTGACGACGTTCGGGCTCAAGCCGCCGCCTTTCCTGGCCATGCCTTTCACCACATTGCGCGCGATGTTCACCTTCCCAGCTCTGCAAAGGCCGTCGACGATCGTGTTGTAGGTCACGACGTCGGCTTCGCAGTTGAGCCGCGCCATTTTCTTGAAGAAATGGAAGGCCTCGTCGACCATCGAGTTCACGCAGAACCCTCTGATCAAAATGTTGAAGGTGTACACGTCTGGCGTCACTCCGTATGTCGCAAGCATTTCATCGAACACCTTGTGTGCGAAATTCGTCCGACCTTTGTCGAGCAAAATCGTCAACACGTTGTTGAAGGTCACCACCGACGGCGCCACCCCCGCCGTCTTCATCGCCTGGAAGAGCTTCAGCGACTCGTGGAACAAACCGGCTTTCCCGTAGCTCCTGATCAAGCTGTTGAAGAACCGATCTTTGACCTTCACCGACCCGCCCGACTTCGCGTCTATGGAGAACAGGAAGTTCCGCGCCGCGTTGAGGTTCCTGCTCCGCCCCAGAAGCTCGAGGATGAAGAAGTAGGAGTTGTCGTCGTGGAGCGCGGCGTTGAGTTTCCGGACCCAGTGGAAGAAGTTTAGCGCCTTGGTCGGGGTTCGGATGAGGCGGAGCGTCTGCACCACGGTGGTTTTGGATAGAGAGGATGCGTGAGATGACGTCAGGGTCGTCTCCAGGTCGTCGTTCCATGGCCTGGCGTTGACCAGTTGGGAAATCGCGAGTGCTTTGTCGGTGTACTTCGGGTTCTTATTGCTCTGTTTCCGCTCCGGACTGGAAACCCTCTTGCTTCTTTTCTCCGTTCCTTTAATAAATTTCGAAGCTTTCTCAGCCGATTTGGGTTTGACAGTGGTGCTGCGCTTCTTCTGCTTCTCCTCGTTCTCATTCCCTGTCACTTTGGCGTCGGAATCTGCCTTGGGTTGGATGGAAGGAGAGAATGACTGGAGGGTTGACGGAAACAGAGAAGAGAGACGTCGAGCGGCGCCGGAGACTGTTTTGCCGGCGGCGGCGGCCATGGAAGTCTGGAATTGGAGAAAACAGTCGTTTTCTGGAATAAGTGTAGTGGGGGATGCCGATGATGTTTGGAAACACGAATAGCATGAATAAGTTTAAACCGGGTGAGCTTCTGTTTGGATTGGGCTTATTTGGGTTAAGATTAAGATCGCAGCCAAACACATTATAACCATTTGAAAGCGAGACGGTTTTCAATTTTTTGTCCATCAAATCAAATTATAAAATATTCAAATATGAAATTATAGAAGTTATTAATTGAGTGGTGGTCTGCAAAAAAATTAGTTTATTTTGGATGTTATTAGCTGATTTTGAATTGCTATAAATTAACATTACGGTGTGGGATTTTAATCCATTATTTCCATCAAAAACTTAGAAGTAATTCCTAAATGAAATGCATATTATTCATCAAGAACTTGATATCCGTGATAGTGTGATTTGTGTGCTTTTTGTAAATACGTTATTTATATGACTTTTGTTGTCTTAAAAGTATTCGAGTTGAGCGATAAAGAACTTGATATCCGTGATAGTGTGATTTGTGTGCTTTTTGTAAATACGTTATTTATATGACTTTTGTTGTCTTAAAAGTATTCGAGTTGAGCGATAAAGCTAACTTGATGAATCACTACACATATTCCATTGGATGAATCGCGTCGTGATATCCTCCACACCTAATCCATCCCGTCCTTATCAATGTCTCTTTGAAATATTGAGGTCACACCCTAGAATGGGTAGGGTTATGACATTCTCCCCACCTGATCCATCAATGTCCTCATTGATGTAGCCTGAAACCACCGAAATATTCTTAAGATTCGTGTAGTTCTTGTTTCGTTTCTTCAACTTGATGAGGTTTTTGCCTCCATTGCCGAACTCCACACATCTTTCTTTGTGATCCGGTCACTCGTCCTCTTCCTTGACCGCGATGTCTAAATTACATGTTTTCTTCTCCAGTGAAGGAATCTCTCTGATACACTTAGACTTCAATCGTTGAGATATGATCGGTTAGTTATTCTTAGCTTGATCGATCTTCTGATCTGCATCTCACCACTTGGATGGCTGGGAAGATGTATCCCTGTACTCCCTGCATACATTATGAATCTCCATCGATGACTCCATCCCACTTTGGTTAGGCTTCGTCTCAGGTTTATTGGCATTTGGTTTTGTGTGTTTCAATCCCTCCATGCTCATGCCTAAATTGTATCGGTGAAAGATACATCATGTTCAAGCGCTTCTCGGTGGATGTGGTCACCAAATGCGACCCCCATCCATGATGAGCCAAATATTTTTTATCGGCCAAGTTATTATCTCAAACTTGTGAAATCTATTACACATTCGTGGTCATCCATGAGAGCAATCAAGAAATTGACTTTACTTCATCAAGTATCAAGTTGTAGATCCACACATTTGGCTTTTGCTTTTAATGATATTTCCTCGTCATTCACCGTTTTCATCTAGTTCAAAGAACCTCCTTAACCTTGAACCTCAACCTTTCCACCTCTTTGGATTGGATGAAGTTGTGAGTGCCACCCATATCCATCGTGATGGGAATGGTCTCTTGATTAACCTTCCTCTCCATTTACATAAGTGTTTGATATGTCTTTTGCGGAGTATAATTAGCCTTTATTGCCCTGAGTTGTTGGATGCACTTCATCCTTCCTTACTCCTCGCTCTTCTCCTTTACGAGAATGACACTAGGAGAATTCTTCTTTGGACATTTTTTCACCCAATGTGACCCTCCATATAACAAGCAATCATCCAGTGACTTCCTATCTTGACCCTCGTCTTGAACTTTGTCTTGTGGCGCTTCTTATTGTGCGTGTTTCACTTTGTCGTCCCTTGATATGGAATGATTCCTTGGCTCTTACACTTTTCCATCTACAACTGGATAATTCTCATTTACATTCGCCTTAAACTCTCCTCCACTCTTGGTATATTTTGGCAAGAAATTCATTATAACCATGACAGTGGCGGTATTCTTCTTGTTCGTTCTTTCGAGCTCCATCATTGCCCACGACTTCAACCCATACACGAAATGGAAGAAGAGCTTGACCTCGTTCATGTCTTGAAATTGGAGCATCAATATTGAAAATTCTTTGACATACTTTCAGATAGATGATTCATGCTTCAACTCATTGAGTTTCTCCCGAGCCTCATGAGTAACATTCACGGGATTGAACTGTCTCTTTAATTCTATTACGAATTTTCTAAGTGTTGATTTTGCATACCTCCGTTAGAGACATCATCAAATGAGATGGTTTCAAAGTAGCAGTCTATGTGTCAAAGGGAACCACTCTCGGAATCTTCCGTCCAAAGAGAACCACTTCACCACCGTGTGTGATGTGTCTCATTCTAGCCACCTCAGTGTCGGCCTTCTCCACAGAAGCGCGCAATTCCTCTACTTAAGTGACCATGCTATCCACTAGAGCTTGTCGCTCTTCAATCTTATCTCGTCATGATTAAAATAAGTTGATCACATATTGGAATAACTTGTCTTTTAGTTCCCTCCGTGAGGAATCGAGTTTGCTTCTGTTGGCACCCACCTTGTGATAGATGGCATCCACTTGAGTGTCGATTTTTTATTCAAAGCCTCCATGTTGATCTTTCATTTGGTGAAATGGACTTGTCCTTTGGTGGCTTCTTGATC
>NQLW01000058.1:2526016-2558001 GCA_002312845.1 Kalanchoe fedtschenkoi
AATGTCTTATGTCCTGGAACTTTGTGTGTCGACGCTCAGTGATTGCCCCCCTCACAATCAGCGCCACTGTTTGCGCCAAATATGCAATGGATAATTTCAGGATGACCAGATCCTTCTTCAAAATTTTGTATCGATCAACAACATTCTTCCGCTGCAATTTCCCTTTCGGTCTCCATGAATTTCTCTACTCATTTACCAATGATTTCTAAAATTGAAACATATGAGAGTTTTCCAAGTTTATTCTCTAGTAAAAAGACTCTATCTTTCAAATTTTTGTTTGTTATAGTTCAATCGAACTGTGCTGGTGCAGAATTTCTCCATGAATTCTAACTGACTATAGCTGCCAATTGTCATAGAGATTCTCCTTTTTCCTTGAAGAATTCAATCTTGAGCGGCAACAATGCTACTGATGCCTTATCCAGCCTTCCCGATACTCGTCCAAATGTAAGATAAATTATACAACGGATACAAGTTAAGTGTTTGGATAAGAAAACTTGACAAGAGAAGATATGAGAAATTTTGTTCGACTCTTATTGATTTCACTCTTAATTGTGTATAAAAAATTCATGATATAAGATGGATGATTTTCTGTATAAATGCCATATTTATACACTATGTATTCTACAGGATGCACCGTTTCCTAAGAATTGTGATCATTGCCAAACAGACATCACTCGTGACCCTTCACCAAATGCATGTACCTCTCAAAATTAGGCCATAATAGCCCATTATCACTGCAACACGCTGCCAAAGAGTTATCACAACCCTTGATCCTCCCAGGGCCTCAAACAATCTTGATCCAAACTAATCTGGTATCCAGAAAGCCACCGACGCCCTTATGATTGATTCAATCCAGCCCAGGATTGATCTTCCTTGATTTGTAGCCTTCTGGATTCTGATTTTGGCCCTACCTAGTAGCCAATACCCTGAGCCCGGTCCCTCTGCCTTGATTCTTCATGACTCTGAGTTATCCGGGTCTCGATCTTGGCCCTCCGAGCGGCCAAAATCTCGAGACTGATCCGTCTGCCTTGATCCATTGAGGCCTCAATTGATCTGGATCCTACCTTTGGTCCTCCGAATGACCAAGATCCAGCACCTCTTTATCCCAGCCATGGTACAGCTGAATAGCCAAGGTTCCACTTGGATTCCAGCTTTGGCCCTTCGAGGCCAATACTCCCTTGAGAGCCAAATCAATTTGGGTGATCAGGATTTCTTGTCTAGGCCTTGTTGAAGGCCCGCATCTGGATTCTCGCATGGTCCCATGCTTAAAACTTCATCCGAGTACTGCAAAGGTCAACGCCTGGATCCTTACTTGGGTCCTGCCGAGCAACGAAAGTCCCTCACGCTTTCAGATCCCTCCTTGACACTAAAAGTGATCAAAGTCCCGATCAATTTATTCAGATCAGTCCTCCAACTTACCCAAATCAACTCCAAACTGATTCAAATTTCTCCAATTTGACTTCCAAACTAATTAATTAGCTAATTAAATCTAATCCAACTTTAAGATAGTTTTAGTATGCTAGATGGATGAAATCGTTTAAATGACTTTTTAGTATACAAAAAAAAATTCAGAAAATTATGGAACCCATACGTCACCGTTTAAGTGAGAGAGCAAAAAAATCAAACGGTAAGGTCAGGCGACTCAGGCTAGTAGTTGAGCCCCGGGCTAAATCAGGCACAAGTATCAATGGAATGAAGACAGGCCTATCTAGAGGCGTAGCCGATACAATGTTCACCTGACTAATGGGCCGACTAGGCCCGTATCGGCCCAGCGTATATAAACCCTTGGTCGAACCCTGCTAGGGTTTCCAAGTGATTGCAGCGGTTCATACGCACGAGGAGCAGCTTGGAGGAGCAGCGACCGGAGCTCTTCCGCAACCGCAATCATGGGTGGGTGATGCTTCCCGTTTCTCTTCACACGGTGCATTCCGACGCCTGCATTTTATTGTTGTGTAGTATTGACGGCTGATGTTGTGATCAGGTATTTCACGTGATTCTATGCACAAGAGGCGCGCCACTGGAGGCAAGAAGAAGGCGTGGAGGAAGAAGCGAAAGTATGTTCACCTCCTCATTTTCATTGATCCGATTGAATTTAGGTTTAGATGTGTTATTGAAATCTGTCATTCTCATACGCCTTGCTTATAAACCGACGCCATAGTCAAAGTACGTATTTCGTTTCTTCTCAAGATTTATTTTGAAATTTAGGTTTGCGCTTGATAGGATATGCATTTAGCTAATTACTGTTGTTTTTTTTTCATCTTAAACAATATAATCTGAGTGTTTAGTCCCACTAATTTGATGCTTATTTTGTGTCTCTGCATGCATTGTAAAGATTAACGTTGAAATTTAGGTCTGTAGTCATTTGAATATGTTTTAAGCTAGTTTATAGGTCTTTTATTCATTTAAAACAATATTTGGTATCATGTTTTTATGTTAATTTTGTGTTACTTTGGATGCATTTTAAAGATTTAGGCCTGTTGTGTACTTATTGGAATATCATTATGCAGATTTATATGCTTTTTATTCTTTTAAAACAGTAAATTGGGTGTTCAGTATCATAAAATTGTTGTTTGTTTTTTGAAAGCATTATAAAGATTTACGTTGAAATTAGAGTGTGTGCCTATAAGCCTGCAAGCATACGCCCTTTAGTTGTGTACTCATTGGAATATCTTTAAGCAGATTAATATGTTTTTATTCTTTTAAAACAATGAATCTGAGTGTTCAGTGTCATAAATTTGGTTTTATTTCTTGTTTTTTTTGAATGCATAGTAAATATTTAGGTTGAAATCAGGGTGTTTCCACTTAGTTTTTCATTATGTTAACATTTATTGTCCAGTGTCATAAATTTAATATTAATTGTGGGTTTTCTGAATGCATTTAAATGATCTTATTTTATCATCAGGTATGAGCTCGGAAGACAGCCAGCCAACACCAAGTTGTCCAGCAATAAAACTGTGAGAAGGATCAGGGTCAGGGGTGGAAATGTAAAATGGAGAGCGCTTAGATTGGACACCGGCAATTACTCATGGGGAAGTGAGGCTGTGACAAGAAAGACTAGGATCCTAGACGTCGTCTACAATGCTTCCAACAATGAGTTGGTTCGAACACAGACATTGGTCAAAGGTGCTATTGTGCAGGTTGATGCTGCACCATTTAAGCAGTGGTATCTTACACATTATGGTGTTGAAATTGGCCGCAAGAAGAAACCGGCTGCAGGAGCTGCTAAGAAGGAAGGAGAGGTATGATTGTTAATGTCATCCGTATAATGATCCTCGATTCAAATACATGACTGGCATGTTTTCCAGTTAATGTCATCCTCGATTCATTTGTTTTGAGTGTTGGTTTTATTCCCTGGCAAGGTCTCAGTTTATCATTGCTTTTACCCAACCGTATGCCATCTAAATCAGCCCTCGAGGATGATTGAATAGTATTGTTAACATGTTGTTTGTATGAACTAATGCTATTAGCTATGAAACATGTACTGATCCTAATAAAAATAGTATTGTTAATGCTATTGTGTTAAGCATTTCAACATTTTATCATGTACTGATTCTAGTGCAATGAATAGTATGGTTAACATTTCATCATTAAACTCTAATAGTCTGGTGTGTGTGTATGTAATATTATATTAATAAAAAAATTAAAAAAAAAATTAACATCACATAATTTTATTGTTCATCCTTATTAATTTCTCTTTATGCAATACATGTATAATTTCTTGTGTTTTGAACTTGGAAATCAACTTTTATTTATAAAAAATTTTCGCCCACACTTAATCAAATTTTGAATTATTTGTGACTGATCCTAAAAGGAAGGTGAGGCTGCTGGCCATGAGGAAGTAAAGAAGAGTGCCCATGTCTTACGGAAGTTAGAGAAGCGTCAGCAGGGACGTAAGATTGATGCCCATATTGAAGAGCAGTTTAGCGGTGGTCGACTTTTGGCTGCAATCGCTTCACGCCCCGGTCAGCATGGGCGTGCTGATGGGTAAGTACATACTCAATCGATTCCAGTGCATTACCACTATTTATCTTTGCATCTGGCTGAAAAGACTTTGTTTGTTTCCTAAATCATTCTGCACTGGAACTATCTCCAGGTACATTTTAGAAGGCAAAGAGCTGGAGTTCTACATGAAGAAGCTCCAGAAGAAGAAGGGAAAGGGCGCAGGTGCAGCTGCTTAAGGTTATGTTATCATGTGAACTTGCCATGAGTCATAGTAACTAGTTTCATCTGTACTGGCCCCCCCTGCCGCTATATTTTACTTATTACATTTGCTTGTTGTTGAGCATTCTTATTTTTGAAACTAATTATCACTTAAGAAGGTTTTGCTTACTAATTTTGGAAGTAAGCCGTGTTACCACTCATGCTCTAATAACTTCAATGTTTTTTGGAGCACATTAGAATTCAGAATCGTAAATTTTAAATACAAGCTTATAGAATTTCATTTAGTCAATGCTTAATTGATAGGGAAATTTTTTTTTTGTAACTAGACGGAGAACTGGAACTCTCTATGTACACCTGTTTGTGTCAAAATAATAATATTTTTACATATTATTCTCATGTATATTGTGTTTTTATTATAACCTTTTTGTTCTTATAAAATATAGGGAATGATGTCCAATTGTGATTTTGGACACGTTTTATCATAGAGAAAATGCATTACTTGCTTATCACGCGTCAAAATGGTAGTCCTTAGTTTAGTTTTTATCCGATTTGATGTATTGCACCGCGTTGGTCTGTTAAAGACAAAGGCCGGTTTGACCAACATTAATTAAGATTTTCTCGGTGTTGATCAATTTTGATTTTATCTTTTCGGATTTATCGTCTAAAGAAAAATAGAATTCAATAAAAATACACCAGTACTTATTATTATAACATTTATCATAATATACCACGTAATTACACCATCAACTATTTATGCACTTTGGCACTTTGGACATGTTCCGATTTGTTTTTGAACATGTTTGAGGCACTTTGGCTCCTAGAGAGTTCAACTAGCTGGAATTTGCTAGCTGTTACCTATTGATAGAATAATATTAGTAATGAAACAAGATTATTATCAACAAGGTGTGTTGTCTAATAATCCCAAGATTTTGGATTCAATTCCTGCTTGGTAAGCAAAAAAAAAAAATGTTAATATCATTATCAACCTTTGGTTATGGAATAAGATTAGTAATGAATTTGCTAACTGTATGATTGTGTATGAGCAAGTTCTTTTGGCACGTTTGATTGACTGTATTAGTAACGAATGGAGTAAGAAAATTGATACCAGTATAATAGTAAGATTGAGTAATAATAATGTTTACAGTAAAATTTATTTTTCCATGGCTCATAACTTAAGAGAATAAGAAGATGGGTAAGAGCGCAATGTATTTGCCAGCAGTAATTAATGGCCTTACTCAAGAAATATGATGAAAACTAATAAATATAGAAAATTAATTATAGAAAATAAAAAAAAAACTATTACTTAATTAATTTGCATTTCTGAATATTTCTTGCTATTTGGTGCAAATAACACTTACTTATAACATTTTGTACCCTTTTTTATCAATCAAAGCAGCAAGCAGGGGTGGTAGGAGAGGATGGATAATGGGGACAACCGTCCATTCAAACCCAACACAAATAATCTTTAGTCTATTTTTAAAACAATAATTTTATATGATTTGTATCTCCAAATTAAAATTTTTGTACTCCATCTAACTAAAGTTATTTCAATACAACCAAAATCATTTCATTACAATTCAAATTACGCTCAGTTCAGTCTATAACACCCAAAATAAGTAGTAAAGATTAAAATATATCCCCTCCAATTTTGATCTTAAAAATAAAAAATATAAAACATATAAACAAAGTTAGAAGCTAGATCTGAAGTCCCTCAAGTCGACCGTCGACGCCATCGACTCAGTGCCTTTGCCTCGTTGTGTCCCTCTGCCAGATATGAACTCGGAAGCCCATAACAATAGCCGCGCCGCCTTTGCGCAGCCACAGCCTCAACGGCTTAGCCTCGCAAGCCACACGCATCCATTGCCAACGTAGCAGCAAAGTCTTAAGCGATTGAGCCAACGACGCGGCTGCTTCTAGTCTTCACTTCTCGTCGTACTCGGTCGACAGCCGACGGTCAGAGATGTAGTTACTTTTTATTTTCGTTTCTCGACCAGCGACATGCAGTTTGGGTGCTTCTATCCGATTTCGCCTATCAAATTAATTTTTAGTAGCTTTTTGGTTTTTGACTCTGTGCATTGAATACATGAATGATGAAATTTGGTTGTTGCTTATGTCTTTTATTATGAATTTATGGATTAAACATTTGCAATTAGTTGCTTCTTTCGTTTCTATTGTCAGTTTATTCAATTATTGAAATTGGTTGCTACTACAGGATTTTAAAACTTTTTTACTGCATTTTGGCACTATTTCGGTATATTTGGTTGGCAAATTTTTAGTTGATTGTTTGGTTTTTTTCTGGAAGTAAAGAGAGTGACATACAAATATAGCCTTCTATTGTTATTTTTGAATGTATGTTATCAAATTATTTCGGATTGAATGAATGACAAACTTCGGATGTTAACTTATTTCTGATTTTATATTGTTGATGTAGAGATTAAGTATAAAAAAATAAAACTCTTCTATCTTATTAGGGTGATCGAGATGCAATTGGAAAGTAAAAAAAAAAATCTTCGGCATATTCTACGCCATCCATTGCTCAAGAAATAGAGGAAATTATTCATAAAACCGAGGACCAAGATAATCTTTTCGACACTCAAAAAACTTATGAGACTAAAGTTTTTCCACATGATCCGGCATTACGGATAAATATCTCATCTTATCCTTCTAATGATCAAGACTTAATTAGAAAAAAATTCATTATTTTTTGTATTCCAGAGGAAAATTTCTAAGTCCGCCACGGAATGAAAGCATCATATTTTAAAAAAACTAAAATTGTACGAAAATAAAATTTGAGTTTAATTCACATTGCAATTGATTGCATTAATATTTCGCGCTAAAACCTATAAATTTTTTGTATTCGAGGTTATTTTTTTTTACATTTCTTTATGAATGTTTCTAATGTCGGTCCAATAAATATTTTACTCATTACATCAGTATAAAATAAATAAATATTGGCGGTAGATATATCCAATCGAATGAATATGCTTTATTTAAATTTGGACTAATGCTTATCCTCTTACCTTTTTTTTATAATTATTTAATGAAAAATGCATTCGTTGCCTTGCCTTTTGACATTGTCAGAAAGACAAAAAATCAATTTTCAAATATTATGCGACAACGTGGGAATCATTTCTCAATTGAAACATATTTATCACGTTGTACAACTAATCACTAATAATGCAATTAATAATCGTAATCTCATTTAATCACACAGATAAGATCAACAGCTGGGACGCGGTGGCTCGTCACCGTCAGCGCCACGTATGCATACATCATTATCTTAACGCGGCGACCGGCCATGTCGCAACTCTAACAAATTTATTGCTTACCTTAATTGTAATTAATTACTCAAAAGATTTGATTTTCTTTTACGAAAACATGTCATTAATCCAAATCCAGTGTCTGCTCGTTTTTATGTATATAAAAAAAGTAAAAACAGAATAACGAAATAATATTCCAGAAGACTCTGTAATAAATTAATAGGTTAAACGTTAAGGTCATTTTTAAATATTGACGAAAATATAATATAAGTATTTAGTTTCTTATCCATAAATATAATTTTAAAGTTAGGTCGATTTTTAATAAATATACTCGTATCAAATTTTACTTTTAAAATGACCATCACTATATAAAATTAAATTTTTTTACTCAATTTATGTAAATATAGTGAATCAAAAACATTATAATTATGAATTAGATCATCGATATAGTGGCGGCTCCAAATTTGAATTTGGAATGTGAAAAAAATTTCGCGTTTTAATCTATCTTAGCTACAGGTATCCGATAGGTAATAGACACACGACAAAGAGGTAGATACAATTAATTTAGTTATTGACTAGAATGAGTATTGAGATTTGCAATTTGAATATAATGTCGTAAGCGTTAGTTTTTTTTATATTTTTAATATATTTTTAATTTATTTTGATGGATTATGAGTTAGATTTGAGAGTAAGATTTTTTGGTTGAATTTGGATTATCAAAATTGAAAATTGAATTTTATTTGAGGGTAAAAAATTAAAATTTGAACTAATTATAAAATTATTTTTTTTATTTTTTCAATATATATAAAAGTTTGATAAAAAAGTTGAGTTTCTAAGTTTTATTTGGAATAAGAAGTGAATTATAATAAAAGTCAAAGTATGAACTGAATAAATATTACATTTAAAAATCCGAAAATAAAAACCAAACTTTGACTCCCATCACATAAATAAAATAATAATAAAATGATAGTATATTTTTGGACTTACGTGTGATCCTTTTCTATTTTTTAATATTAACAATTTATTTCCATAGAAAAATACAAATTAAATTAATTTTTTTTAAAAAAATAAAGAAAATCTGAGCTGGCGGTGCCACGAGCTTCCTTGTTCGACGCTCTCATCCGCCAGCCTCCAACGGATGCTTGCATCACCCCAGTCAACCAACCCCATCTTCCAATCGCTTCTTCTCGTCCCGCTCACATGTATAAATTCACCAATTTCCCACACAACTTCTGCCTCACCATCCGCTTCATCCTCACGCAACTGCTTCGTTCAACCCGAGGCGCCCATCTTCGTCCAATTCCCGGATCCGCCTTGCTCCCCCTTTTCGATCCGATTTGGGTCTCTGATTCGGTTGAGAAATGAACGCCCTTGCAGCCACCAACCGCAATTTCCGCAACGCTGCCCGGATTCTGGGCCTGGACTCGAGGATCGAGAAGAGCCTGCTGATCCCCTTCCGGGAGATTAAGGTCGGTGGCGAACTGGGTTTTTCTGGGTTTTGTGTTTTGGTGAGCAAGTTGGAGTCTTGCTAGGGTTTGGGGTTTTGGGGGTTTTGTCTGGTTTCCTAGGTTGAAGCTTGCTGGGTCTTGAATTGGGGTTTTGTGTGATGTGGATCGTTCTTTTGTTTTCTAGGGTTTGCATTTTGTACTTTTGTTTGATTTTTTGTGTTTTAGATTGAGGTTTGTTGAGAATTTCGGCTAATTAGAAAAGTGCGCATTAAATTTAAAGAGTTTCACTCACATCGAAATCTGCCTTTTTTATCTGGACATGAGCTATGCCCCACAAGATTGAAATTGACGCTTTGATTGATTGTCTCTTTCAGGTGGAATGCACCATTCCAAAGGATGATGGCACTTTGGTGTCCTACATCGGATTTCGGGTGCAGCATGACAATGCTCGCGGACCGATGAAAGGCGGGATCAGATATCATCCTGAGGTACAATGCCTTATAATCTCATTTCAAGTGGTTTCAAATTGGCTCAATCTTTGATCCAATCCGTGCGATGAGAGTTTTAGATTCGGATCAAGCTTAACGTCTCGTTGATGAATTGACTTGATGAGAGGTCGTGGTGATATTCGCTTTGAGTTAGGCTTCCTAAAGTCAAACGGATTGCTGCATTTGGCTGTCGTGATTCTCTTGTTTATTCTCTTAACGTAACATTTTAGCTCATTTGCGTGAATTGTCTAAATTGTGTATTGTCTTAACTCTCACGCAACACCGGGTTGGTGAGCTGACAGCGAATTTTGAGATTTCCGCATTTTTTGTGTGGTTGTCTGGTGGCAGATGAGCCTGTGGGTTTAACAAACTTGTTGGTTTTGTGAAGGTTGAGCCCGATGAGGTGAATGCGCTGGCACAGCTGATGACGTGGAAGACGGCTGTGGCTGACATTCCGTACGGAGGAGCCAAGGGCGGGATCGGATGCAACCCGAAGGACTTGAGCACGAGCGAACTGGAGCGTCTCACTCGCGTCTTCACCCAGAAGATCCATGATCTCATCGGAGTCCACACGGATGTCCCCGCGCCAGATATGGGAACAAACGCTCAGGTTGATTAATTAATCTTCACCGTCGTGATTTGATTCAACACTGTCTCCGTCCGTCTATTTATTTAGGTGTTACGTATTTACTTGGACTAAGAAGCAACACTGTCTCCGTCCGTCTATTTATTTAGGTGTTACGTATTTACTTGGACTAAGAAGCTTAACGGGTCATTTATCTGACAGACTATGGCTTGGATTTTGGACGAGTACTCCAAGTTCCACGGCCACTCGCCAGCGATCGTCACCGGAAAGCCCATCGTAAGCACTAATGCTAACAGCCGAAATTTAATTCGCCTGATCTAATGTTTCAACAAAGCATTTTATATGCCTCATTTTGCGGCTGTCTCAGGATCTCGGGGGATCACTTGGCCGCGAGGCGGCAACTGGGCGAGGTGTAGTGTATGCTGCTGAAGCTCTACTCGCCGAACATGGAAAGTCGGTTTCGGAGCTGACTTTTGCCATCCAGGTAAATTCGATTTCCAAAGTCAACATGACCTTTTATATGATAATCTCGGGATTTTTTTTTCCCAAGTTTGAACATTATTCACTTACAGGGGTTTGGAAATGTGGGGTCATGGGCGGCGAAGCTCCTGCACGAGAAAGGCGCCAAGATCGTCGCTGTGAGTGATGTGACCGGCGCGATCAAGAACCCCAACGGGATCGACATTCCGGCTCTGCTCAAGCACAAAGAAGAAACCGGCACCCTGACCAGTTTCGGCGGCGGGAACGCCATGGAAGCTGACGAGCTCCTCGTGCATGAATGTGATGTCCTTATCCCGTGCGCTTTAGGCGGTGTTCTCAACAGGTGAGATTCTCCGACAAAACATTATATTTCAAGGTTTTATTTCAGATATCCCCGAAAGTTATACACATTCTCTGACTTATTCTTGAAGGGAAAATGCTGCGGAAGTGAAGGCCAAGTTTATCGTCGAGGCTGCTAACCACCCTACTGACCCGGAGGCTGATGAGGTATAGTGAATTCTTGTTTTATGCGCTCCTGATAATTTACAGATACTTCAAATTATTCTGGTTTCGAGTCATGAGGTTCTTCGAAATGCAGATTCTTTCCAAGAAAGGCGTGATCATCCTCCCCGATATCTACGCGAACGCCGGAGGTGTCACCGTGAGCTACTTCGAGTGGGTGCAGGTAAATGCGGAACAAATCGTTTCTTCTTGTGCAATTCTTTGAAAAGTCAAATCAAATTCAGTGAACCAGTATGCGATATACATGTGATTTTTCAAACTGTGTGACATGACACATTCCGATTAAGAATTATCGTGTTCTTTAGGCGTTAAAAATGAACAGTATTATCTGTACGGATGCTAAAATCCATCGATTTTTGTTTTTTGCATTGATGTGCAGAACATCCAAGGGTTCATGTGGGACGAGGAGAAGGTGAACGAAGAGCTGAAAAAGTACATGACTCGGGCCTTCCACAACATCAAAGGCATGTGCAAGACGCACGACTGCAACCTGAGGATGGGCGCCTTCACTCTCGGGGTCAACCGTGTCGCTCGCGCCACCCTCCTCCGCGGCTGGGAAGCCTGAGATCCCCATTCTTACCTCCCATTGGATTTTTCGGTTTTTAGTCTCTGCATTGGTTACATTGCTCTCCATACCTTATGATGATGATGATGCGTGTAACAATTGTGTTTCAAAGGAAGCCTATTTGAAATGAAATACGCATAATTGGAGCTCCAAAAATGATGCAAATTTATTTTTTTAATTAACAAATTGAATTCGATTTAGCATACTTAAACGTTGCTCTATTAATAAGTGCCATTTACATAAATAGAAAATACAATAAAATAAATGAACTTCAATGGATGTTTGGGGAAGTCACCACAGACTCTTTACTATTTTCCATTCGTCATCCGCAGATTATCGAGTTTGAAGTTTCATACTGATTGTTAAGTTCGTGTGTATTTTTATTTATTTATTCTATCTAATATCAAAAAAAACATTTCATTTGTTCCCTTTTATTTCCAAATTCTTCTAAACTCAATCAGTACTAATTTCTTTTCCTCTTCCTCCCTCCTCATTCCTTTTCTTTTCATTTCAAATCTTTTCTTTATTTTATCGGGAACAAATATGTTCCTTCTTTGTAAGATTCTGACGTTGGTCAAGCATTTGATTTGGGCCCAACGAAGGCCTTCAGGCCCATAACGTCCCCGGCCCAACCCATGTAACAACAGCACACAGTTGTCGCCTTGTCGACATTCTGATCGTAGGGTTTTTCTCCACGCACGGAACCGATTGCTTGTCCAACTGCTCCGAGGTTCGTCTCTGTCTGTCTGTCTGTCTGGTTTTTTTTTTTTTAGCTGATCATCATCATCATCCTCATCCACTTTCTCGCACACGAACTCACCGCTTTAAAAATCCTTCTTTTTCTCCCCTCCGCGCAGCTCGGCGGAAGCAATGGCGATGCAGATGTCGGTTTCGATTTCGTCTTCCTCATCCGCTTTCTTGAACCAGAGCAGCCTTACTTTCAGGTACTGAATTCACTCCGCACAACCCAATTCGAATGACCCTTTTGCGCTGCGATTTTGATTACTCGATTCCTATACGATTTTCTTGTCTCTTCAGAAGTGAGAGAGTTGGGGTGCCGCCGAAAGCCAGTGGAGCTTGCAAATGTGTCGCCACTGAGCCGGCCGAGAAGACTGGTTAGTAGTTGATTCTGAAACATATCGTCAGTCACTCAGTGAGTCTCCAATTGGGAAACGTATCAGTCAGAGAAGCTTAATTTTAGGAAATTTATTTTACATTTTTTTAAATTTATTTTTAGGGAAAAATTAAAGTTTTTCTATTTTTCCTTTTAGTGTTTGGGTTAGATTTTTAGGGTTTTAGGGTTTTAGAGTTTTCTGATTTTCATTGTTTTATGGTTTTAGCAGTTTTTAAGGTTTTTTGGGATTTCCGAACTAGGATTTAGTGTTTTAGGATTTTAAGGTGTACAAGACTATGCCCTAAACATCCTTAAACACTAAATGAAAACAAATTTAGCAGAATGATGTAATTATGCACGATGCATTACCCCATATCGGGTAAGCCCTTATTTTTCGTTTGTTTTATTTTTTTTGGGTGTTTAGCCTTTACTACGAAGGTTTCTCGCAATGCGAACATGGGGAAGCTTCAAGCAGGATACTTGTTTCCCGAGGTTCGATGCTTTGGTTGAATCAAATTCGATTTAGTTTTCCGATGTGGTGTTTTATCAGGTTATCCGATTTGTTGCAGATTGCTCGGAAGAGGAATGCTCACATGTTGAAATACCCTGATGCCAAAGTCATCAGTCTTGGAATTGGCGACACCACCGAGCCCATTCCCGAAGTGATAACCTCTGCAATGGCCAACGTATGATCATTGATCGGTGAAAAATGTTGAACATTTTGGCTTTCATCTGTTGTATTGTTGAGATCGGGACTTACTGTGTGCGGTTTACGCTGTGCAGAGATCGTATGCGTTGTCGACTCTGGAAGGCTACAGCGGTTATGGAGCTGAACAAGGTGAAAAAGTAAGCGGTCTTTTCAAGTCTGTGCGTTGCCGCTCCTTTTGGGCGTGGCAGATTTCTAAACAAGATGCTTTACCTGCAGGCCTTGAGAACCGCTATTGCTGCGACGTTTTATGCCGATCTTGGCATTGAAGAAGACGACGTGTTTGTCTCGGATGGCGCCAAGTGTGACATATCTCGGCTTCAGGTTTGTCCACATTGGATAGATGACAACATAGTCACTCCCGTTTGTTATGCTCAAACTCGATGAAATAATCAGTAATCAGTATATTGAGCAGTGGCTCTCGCCTGTTTTTATTGCAGGTTCTTTTTGGCTCCGACGTTTCAATGGCATGTCAAGATCCATCATATCCGGTAATTCTCATCTAGCACTTGGAAATGACACAGCTTTGCATAGAATATCCATTTCTTTTTGCATTTTGTTAACAACCCCGAAATTGTGATTAGACCTAGTGTGATGAAAGGACCTCAAGTCTGAATACCAGCGCCGATAAGAAATTGTTGAATGGCTGATGGTTTTCATGTCTAACTTGCAGGCTTATGTCGACTCAAGTGTCATCATGGGTCAAACTGGGCAATTTTCAAGTGATGTTGGCAAATACCAGAACATTGAGTACATGAGGTGCTCACCAGAGAACGGATTCTTCCCCGATTTATCTTCCGTTGCCCGAACAGATGTCATATTCTTTTGCTCGCCAAACAATCCAACAGGAGCCTCCGCGTCCAGGGATCAGCTGAAGCAGCTGGTACAGTTTGCGAAGGACAACGGGTCCATCCTTGTTTATGACTCAGCATACGCTAAATATATTACAGATGACAGCCCGAAATCCATCTTTGAGATTCCAGGAGCCCATGAGGCAAGTCTTAACATTTACTGCCAAGTTCGTTTTTCTGTTTAAGCTCGTTCTCACATCCTGATTACACAGGTTGCGATAGAGACAACGTCGTTCTCCAAATATGCAGGATTCACCGGGGTTCGCCTTGGCTGGACTGTGATCCCAAAGCAGCTGCTGTTTTCAGATGGCTTTCCTGTCGCCAAGGACTTTAATCGCATAGTTTGCACTTGCTTTAACGGCGCATCTAACATTTCTCAAGCCGGAGGCCTTGCATGTCTTTCTCCAGAAGGCCTTAAGGCCATGGGCGACGTGATTGGTTTCTACAAGGAGAACACGAATATCATTGTTGATACGTTCAACTCACTTGGGTTCAAAGTATATGGAGGAAAGAACGCGCCGTATGTGTGGGTTCATTTCCCTGGGCGAAGCTCGTGGGATGTGTTTGCCGAAATCTTGGAAAAGACCCATGTGGTGACCACACCAGGCAGTGGCTTCGGACCTGGCGGTGAGGGTTTTGTCAGGGTCAGTGCTTTCGGCCACAGAGAAAACATCATTGAAGCATGCAGGAGATTCAAGGAGCTGTACAACTAAGCAACGACGTAGAGGTCCTTCATCTGGTAAACTTCAGTCAATTTCCTAGTCATCCTCATTGAAGATAAAACCTTTCGTTGTATCACAACCATGGCCACATTTATGTATCCTTTTTGATGCAATTATGGTTTCCTGCGGATTCTCTTCTGTTAGCGGCAGCACATTCCTTGTTCCAATCATGAAAAAGATCCTTAAACAAAATGTAATAGTTAAAAAAATAATGTTGAGAGGACAAGATGTCTGACCTCCCCCAACAAGTGACTGATGTCTGAACAGGTAGGCAGGAAGCTCAGAGCTGTTTCCAGTGAAAGGTGATCTGGAGTTCCCTGTCTCAGAAACATATATATTTGGACGATGAGAATCTACACAAAGGAAGTTACTTCAAAGATGCGTCCACATCCTGTGTTCTCCTCCAGCTTTACTTTCTGTAAAAACTGGCATCAAATACAAACATGTTATACAACTCAAGTCTATGTGACAGGTTGCTGTCTTTCGGATTCTAATAGATTGAACTGTGTTGAAAACTAATCCAGCATTTGAATGGACCGAAGCTCCTAGGTCTGATAGTTAGGCTACAAAACAATTCGACAACAGTTTTAATGCCTGCGGTGCTCCACTGCTCTGGGGTTAGAGTAGATGCATCTTCAATCATCGGAACTGTAGTCACTGGAGTCTTCATCGGGGCTCAAAGAGAAGGCGGCACAGCAGAACATGTCTTTATCTCTGAGGAGAAGGCAACTTCCATCTGCACTCCATCTCAGATCCATTACGGTAAACTGAGGCAGTGGAACGTCAACACAGTATGCACCAGCTGGAGACCACATGTATAAATGGGAACTTCCGGTGCACATGACAAGACGAGTGCAGGTAGGGTGCCAGGTGGCGGCCCGGATAGGATCTTTCTGCACTAAGATTGCAGCAAGCTCGAGATGTCTGATGTCCCATATCCAAAGAGTGGTTGGCATGCTGTCATTTCGAGTACAAATGTATTGCCCATCCGCACTCCATGATACGAGACCTGAAAGATAGTAACTCGGTGAGCTTTATTTTCTGTATTTATCACAACTCAGGAAAGTCTAAACGAGACAGTAGCAAGAGGATAAGTGCTAATCAAGGGAGTGTTGGTTGGCGGGTAAAAGTTAAAACACTTATCGGTGAGATCATTGTCCCCATCACAACTATCACGAGTGCATTTTAGAAGTTCGAAAAGAGACAAAAAGCTGCTAAGTAGAGGAACAATTGAGAAAGTGCAAGAGGAAACGAGCAAGTGAAGTTGAGTCAGAGATCAGGTGCATGAGGCACCTGTAGTTGATCTTTGAGTGTGATTAATGTAATAGCCACAATTGGTCCACAAATATATCAATAAAAATGTTTTCACTTCTTAGGGGGGAAAAATAGAGGGAACAAATATGCAATTAGAAGGCTTGTACTAAAAACTTCATATAAACTCGAGCAAAAATCAGTAACTGAACATAATCATCAAGTCTGAGGCAATAATTATGAAATTTATTTGGAAAGAAAAAACACAAACAAACACAAATAAGGGGCATACCAACTCCTTGCTTTGGGTTGGGTTTATCAACAGGAGGCTTCTGAAATGGCAAGCTGACGGGGACTTCCATCACCTCATAGCGAACTGTGTGGTGAACTTCCAAGCCATCATCTTCAAAGAAAAAGTAAAATGTGAAATATAAGACCACGATGAAATAACAAGAATACAGAAATGGGTAGAAAATAAAGAAAAAGTTTTCAACAGAATAGTCCTGATGATTATTCCCAAAATACTGCAAGCACATTCTAGATATTGTAGCCATTGTCATTGTTCAAAGACCATGGCCTCTTGGAGGGAATTCAAATTATTTTTAAAAAACTACTTAAAAGTAGTTGAAGTAACAAAGGAAGCTATATATCTGGCTGCTATTGAACTAAGCATAATCTGCAGAAATATTTAATATATGTAAATAAGAGCTGCCAATAAGTAAGTCGACTCAAGCTAAACATGCATTTTTCTCACTCACCAGAATTGCCTGGTGTGAACATATCGCTCAAACTTAAGTCTGACATATCCAGTTGCAGTGGTTCATCTACCTCCTGGAACAACACAAGATGAATATTGAATGTTTTTTTTTTTGGCAAAAACAGTGTATCAAAGTCCCATGGTGCACAGAAGAAGTAATTTACCATGAAGACAGCAGCATAACATGGAGCACGGACAGTTGACAAGTGGGTAAATTCCGCAAATATTTTCCATGTCAGGTGGTTCAAAATACGCAACATCTGGTCATAACTACCAACTGCAAGATATTGACCACAAGGAGACCAGGAAACACTTTTTACCCCTAATCCACTTTCATATGCTTGATACTTGAAGAGACATCTACCATCTGGTGAGTAAATAAGAACCTGAAATGCAATCATGACACATCTATCAATAAATTCGCTCTTTGCAAGATATCATGGGAAATCTCTTAGGCTCTACAGTCAATTTTTTAATCACGGTGATCAGGAAAGTTACAAGTGCGGAGATGAAAAGCTTCATCGATCAGTACCAATCGATATGATGAAAACAAACATATGATACGGTCATAAGAGAAATCCCTATAGCGTCTCACTACCATGTCACATGGTATGATTAATCAAAGTAAGAAAAAAATAGTTCGTAGGGTGTCTTTCAAGCAATAATCACCAGATAGTTAGTCAACTCTCATTTTTGTATCTGTCTGAAAATGGAAAAAGATGAAAGCAACTCTTTTTTAAACCTTCAGTTCCAAAAACTACCAAGTTTCGGAATCTTTACAGAAATTTTTTTTCTGGGCTTACCTTGTAGTCAAGCGGGCAATCCCAGGCAACAATCGAACTATCATCGGGAGACCATCCAATATCAGCCAAATCCAAAGTATCAACAGCAAAAACACCCATAATATCCCATGTTTGGCAAGACAGCAAATTAATATAATCCTTGCAATCGCGTCTTGTGCATATCGCAGCAAACTGCCCATCTTTAGTAAACGAAATACCTTTCGCACCATGTTTCGGCCATTGCACATGCACACATGCGGTGTTCAGCAGTGACCACACAGTTAACCGCAGCTGGAAATCCGAAGTTGTCAGAATATGACGACTGTCGGGACTCCATCTGGCATAAGCTATACCAGCCACACTCTCGTCAATCTTACATGTCCAGTCAGGTTGAGTCAGCGACCACGCCTGAATCATCGGCTTCTTATACAGACCGCACAGAATATACTCCGAATCCGGCGCCCACTCTATGTAGCTTATCTTATCCACACATGAAAATAGCTGCACAACCTGCATATACCAGACTCAAATCATAATGCAGCCTATATTTTTTCAGCAGTCCGATTTCCTCTCTATTCATCTAATTACTCTTCAACACTATATATCTTCAAATTTCATGTCCAACCCTAACCTAGCTCACATTCCTGAATCCTAAACACCACAATGCAAGATGAAAGCCTGAAATACCTTAAACGACACCAAATCGCGAATCACGAGCCTGTAATCTACCGCAACTGCTACAAAACGCGAATTGGGCGAAAAACAACAGGGACCGGTCTGCTTATACGGCTCGGTGAACTCCATCTACTCAGAGCAACGCGCACGATTCACCTTCAGGTTCAGGCTTCATCCACCAGCCTCAAATTCCTCGAAATGCGAGCCGAATCACCTCGTCACACAAATCTGCCCTAAAAACATCTCCAGATCGGTAAGATCTACTCCAACACTTACGCGCAGCTGCAGATATTGAAGAATTCCGCAGCTGTGGATTCTTGAGAGAAAACGGCGAAAAGCCTAACGGCTCGATTTCGGAGCTTGACTGGAAATCCGAATTTCAAAATCGCTCCAAGCCTGAAAATCGATGAATTTGAAGCCGTGAGATTATTTTAAATAATGAAATAGTTTTAATTTTTAAAGTAAATATTAATGCGCTTTTGTACGTTAATGTCATTAAGTGATAATTAGAACTAATTAATCAGCTTAACCATCGAAACTAAGTTTCGCGCGTGTTCCTCTCCTCCTCAGAACTCCATCGCTCGCTTCCTCGACGCTCTTCGTCCTCAACCACCGAAAAATCCGGAAGCTTCGAAGACGACGACGACGAAGATGTTCCACGACGTATTACGCGCTGCGAACGGGACGGCTGTGCTGCCATTGGACGCGCCGATGATCTGCATCGACCGAACCAGAACCAAAACCGTTGGGATATTCCAGGGAGAGAATCCGCTGCATTTCCCGACCCCGGTTTTGATAGCGCAGCTCGCTTCATCTTCGTTGATCACCGCCCTGTTGCAGCTCCTTCTGGCTCCTGTAGGTCAAACCGTCTTCGTCTGCCAGATGCTGGTAATTTGCTTTTGTTAGGGTTTTGATTGACCGCATCAAACTAGAGGAATTGAGTGAATTATTTTAAATTTTTGTCAGATTGAAATGAGTTCTGATGATGTGATTGCTGTGTAATGCTTGCTGTTAGAGCTGAAAGATCTTTCGCTTTGTCAATTGTTTCTGTCAAAGCTGCTTCAGTGTCATGAATTTACTCAATTTTGTGTTTCTTGATTATCTCCGGATGAGATTGTCAAGAAATCGGCTATTTTATTGAATTGGAATTACTTGATGAGTGATGAAATTTGGGTGTTTTGCATCTGGCAGTGATTTCGATTGATATGTGGATTTTGTGTAGCTGGGTGCTGAATATGTCTTCTGATGATTCGGATTGCAGGGGGGATTCCTCTTGGGGCCGCAGGCACTTGGAAGATATTTGACATTTTTGCAATCAATATATCGCGTAAAAAGCTTATACGTGCTCAATACGGTGTCCTTTTTTGCGTGTGCGCTATTCCTGTTTCTGATTGGAGTTAAAACAGACATAAGATTGCTGGCAGCTTCGGGGAGGAAGGCGATTGTGATTGGTGCATGTACATTCTTTGTCCCATTGATTCTTAACATGTCCGTGGCTCTCACAGTGATGGCTTGTGTTAAGCTAGAGCCGCAGGTGCGCATGTCACTGCATTTTGTAGCTACTCTGCAGTCGGCAAGCTCCTTCTATGTCGTTGCTAGCCAATTGGAAGATTTGAAGATGCTCACATCAGAACTGGGTAGACTGGCATTGTCGTCCTCCTTGATAAGTGGCACTTTAAGTTGGTGCTGGGTAATTTTTTCATTTGCCACCTCTGAAAGGCACGAAAATCAAGTGAAAGGAGTTGTTATGGGGACAGTACTCTGCACATTGGCTTTTATGTTCATCGTTACTTATGTGCTGCGGCCAATTTTCCAGTGGCTGATTATACGCGTCAAAACGACAAGAGGAGTGAAGGAAGGGCACATGTTTATTATTTACACGTCAGTTTTGGGTCTAGCACTATTTGGCGAGAGTATGGGTCTCAACTTCTTGTTCGGACCTATGATTGTAGGCATTATTGTACCTGTTGGGCCGCCGCTAGGATCAGCGGTGGTTGAAAAGCTTGACACTATGGTTTCCATTCTTCTCCTGCCAATGTTTTATTCCATCGGCCTTACAGTTGTGAATCTGCCTTCCATATCTGCAGTCAACGTTGGAGTTATAGAACTTGTAGTTTTAACTGGCTTCTTCGGCAAAGTTGTGGGCGCGATGGTGCCTTGCGTCTTGAGTAAAATGCCAGTAGCTGACGCACTCTCGCTAGGGCTCATCCTGGCTACCCAAGGCATCACAGATGTTCTTATGCTGTTACGTGCCATGAACGGCAATGTAGGTATATGTGTCATCCCTGAAGTTGATTTTGGTTATGTTTCACTTTTATCAAGGCTAGACATTTCATGTGTTACTTACTCATTTGTGGTCTTTTTGCAGCTTCTTGACATGGAGTCATACAGCATTCTGTTCGTATCCATGCTCATCACGTCAGGAATTGCAACGCCGGTAGTCAGAAGGCTATACAAGCCTCCTGATAGATACATATCCTACAAGAGAAGGACGATCCAACACTCGAAGCCAGAAGTTGAGCTTCGAATGGTAGCATGCGTGTATAATCATGACAATTCTCCATCCATCATCAACCTTCTGGAACTCTCCAACCCACATGTCCAAAGCACCATCTGTGTTTACCTGCTTCACCTGATGCAGCAAACAGGCTCTGCATCCACACTCCTCTATGCTCATTCCCGCCGTGCTGATAATACCACTATGTTACATGCTCCTCACATGTCTGATCCCGTCATAAACGCGTTCAGAAAGTACGAGAGTCGCAAAGGTGGGATTGTCTTGGTGAATGCTTACACTGCAGTTTCACCTTTCGTGACAATGCACGAGGATGTCTGTAATCTTGCACTGGGCAAAAGGGCTTCAATCATCATCGTCCCGTTCCATAAACAGGTGTCAATGGCGAATGAGATAGCATCTGCCCCTTCTGTCAGATCTGTCAACCTGAATATTCTAAGGGCAGCTCCCTGTTCTGTTGCAATTTTGATCGACAGAGGAACAAGATGTGGGGGTGGGAGTTTCCACGTCATGAGCTCAGAAGCGAGCGCGAAATACAAAGTGGGAGTGTTTTTCTTGGGAGGCCAAGATGACAGGGAGGCACTTTCCTACGCCATGCGCATGGGCGAAAACCCAGATTTCTCCGTAACAGTTATCCACTTCCTGGGTGGTGATAGGAACACCAGCAAGCCCGGCGTCGAAAAGAGACAAGACGTCTCCTTAACCAGCGAGTTCCGCCTCTCCTGCAAAATCAAACACCAGAACACATACAGGGAAGAAATCTCTTCAGGCTCCGTGGAAGTAGTGGCCAAGATTAGGACCGTGGAGAACCATTTCGACATGATTTTAGTCGGTCGAAGACACTCCACCGAGTCCCATTTGCTGGACGGCTTACATGAATGGAACGAGTACCCCGAGCTCGGATACATTGGCGACATGCTAGCCTCGACTGACACATCTTGCCGCGCATCCGTGCTGGTGATACAGCAGCAGACATTCTTAGGCGATGAAGACGTTCTCGACAGCCCCAAGCACCAATCTGAACGAGAATCCTCCACAGTCCCCAAGTACCAAGCTGAACGAGAATCCTCCGCAATCGACATGCCTCGGGACGATGCCAGAGTCTGGCCCGGTCTCAACAGAAGTGTATAAATTCCATCAAACTCACAGTTGACATTTCTCATCTTCATTCAGTAGATAAGCCAGCCATAGCTTCTTCAGATGTCACCAGAGAGTGTAGAATAGAAGAAGATGGAACAGTCTTTCAAAATCTGTAGTTAACAATGCCAGATCACTTTCTCACTTTGGCAATATCCAGTCTGACGTGTCAATCCCAAATCCAAATCACTTTCATCCTGTGTCATCTTCCAACCGAACTCCTCGACCCGATTCGATCGCAGTCACCAGAAAACCTCGCTAAAATCTTCCAACGCTTTCTCAGAAATCGACTTCCGTTCTCCGATGGATTCCTCGGTCTCCGTCCACGTCTCCAGACCTCCTTCAACACCATTTCTACCGTCGATCCGTTTCCACAACCGGATCGCGTTCCGTCGCCGCTCCGTCGAATTCGTCCTCGGCCGGAGATCTCCATCCACTTCGCTCAAACTACGCCGGACGGAAGTGCGCGCTTCGTGTATTTCGAGCCGCGGACGCAGCGAGAATTTCGATCTGCATGACATCCCTCACCTGACAGATTACATCCCTGATCTGCCGGTACTTCTTTTACCCGATTGTCAATTTTCTGAAATACAGAGTTTCCCAGGTCGCCTGGATAGTTAAAAAATGTGGAAGTATAAAACACTTGTGAAATTTTCCTCCAAATTTTTTATTGTAATTTTTCATCTAATTTTTTTTCTTTTCCCAAATTTTATCAAAACCAAGCACAGAATTTCATATAATTTTCCATCTTATTATGCTTTCCATCACATTTTCCTAACCTAAATAGAGCCTTAGGCAGCTAGGCTGTGTTTGTTTTTAGGGAAAATTAGATGGAAAGAAAAATTTGAAGGAAAACTACGAGAATTTCATGATTGGTTTAGTGAAAGTTATGATTGGTTTCAGGTCCGTTCCTGACATTCGGAGGGCCCTGAGCGAGATAAAAATGTAGGCCCTTCAACTATATGTGTTAAAAAAAATTAACATGTATTTTTTCCATGATTGGTCTAAATAAAGAGGCCTAAAATAAGTCAACTTTTAGCAAAAATAAAAGAGTCTATATGTGTTATGATTGGTTTAGAGAAAGTTTGTGGGAAAGAAAGTTAGATGGAAAATTAGAAGGAAAGTTAAAGTAAATTAAAAGTAGTTTTGAAACTTTCCTTTCACTTTGTCCATTTTCAATCAAACAAAGGAAGCTCAAATGGAATCCATGGTGAATTTCATTTTCTTTCTCTTTTTTCCTTTCCCTCAAAATTTCCCTAAACCATTACATGGTTAGTGCATGATTTTGAGAACAACAAATTATACTTATTGACTTGAAGAAATTTGTGTACCTTGAAATTAGAAAGATTGTTTGTTACTTTCCGGTGAAAACTGAAACTTTTGTGCAGAATATTGATTGGTTCTTACTTTTGTTCATTGATTGTCTTCAGTCGTACCCGAGCCAGTTACAGAATGTTCCAGCTTATGCAATTCTTAAGTATGTTTGCTAATTTGATAAATGTTCCTTGATTAATCTGATAGTGGCTTGATACGCTAATTTTCAGCATTCAATTTTTTTCAATTTTGATTTTGCAGGAAACAATTTATTGGCCCAGACGATATGGTTGCGAAAAAAGTAAATGGACTTTCATATACTACATTTACATTTTCTCTGTGTTTAGTTTGGTTCTCAGTGTTTAATTCTGTTTCTTGCATCTTCAGATTGTTGTTCAAGGGAGTGGTGATAGAGGTATATATTATCGACGAGCTGGGCCAAGAGAAAGGGTAAATGATACTTAACAATATCCAATTCTTAAGGCTTAAGCTCATCTGCTCATTGAACATTTCTGAATATGTCTATTTATCTGTTGACAGGTTTATTTTAAGTCTGATGAAGTGCGAGCATGTATAGTGACATGTGGGGGCTTGTGCCCTGGAATCAATACAGTCATTCGGGAGATAGTATACGGACTGAATTACATGTATGGTGTTGATGACATTCTTGGTATTCAGGTTTGTTGTAACTGCGTAAAAAATATCTAAGTTCCTATTGGATCTTTTGGATGTCATTTTAGCTATTCCATGATGTACTTTACCTCATTGCTCGTCATGTTCTTCTATGTAGCCATTTCAGTTCAATATAAATTAAAAATGATATGTTGATTTAAATCGATTGCAAAACAAGCACTCATATCAATAGTTAAAAAGTTTTATGATGAATGTGGTTGGTTGTTTCAGCATGTCGGGGGTGATTGTATGTGATTTCTGTTGCTGTCATTATGTGATATTCCGCCTGGTTACTATATGTAGACCGATGGCATTATGGCAGTATGTTTTTCCTTTTTGTATTGACAGCTTAATATTGTAAACCCTTCGTTACTTGATGATGCTACTGATATGTAGGGAGGATATAGAGGATTCTATTCTAAGAATACCATAAATTTGACTCCCAAGGTCGTCAATGATATTCATAAACGAGGGGGCACTCTTCTTCAAACTTCACGAGGTGGTCACGATACCCAAAAAATAGTCGATAACATTCAAGATCGTATGATAAATCAGGTTGGACTCAAAATCTGACCCCTTCACTTGATATATGTAGGACTTCATGGATATTTGCTGATAAGTGATGACTTGGTTCCAGGTTTACATTATTGGAGGAGATGGAACTCAAAGAGGAGCTGCTTTAATTGCCAAGGTGATTATAGAGTAACAGATTGTGTTTTGTAGTTGTTTGATGGGTGGATATCTTCTACTTCTACCAACAGTGTGTTAACTTCAGAGAATTTTGTGAAGGAAGTTGAGAGACGCGGCCTTCAAGTGTCTGTTGCGGGAATCCCCAAGACTATTGATAATGATATTGTCGTAAGTCCCTGACTATTCAGTATTCACTGACTTAATGTCGAGTTCGCTTTCCAGTTGAGGACATCTTTTTCTGGTTTTGTAGCATTCATTGTAGTAACTGACTCCAAGTAAGCTTTTGTGACATATATGTTGGTTAACTGTTTGATTTTTGTTTGTACTGAAGTCATATTATTCTTAATAAAGTCAACAAGACACTTCATTTCAGGTTATAGACAAATCTTTTGGTTTTGATACTGCTGTCGAAGAGGCTCAGAGGGCCATTAATGCTGCCCACGTTGAGGTTGAAAGTGTGGAAAATGGAATTGGAATTGTGAAACTTATGGGTCGTTACAGTGGTATGTCAAAGAAGTGCCACTTGCATTAGTGATCAATATGGGTTGTTGGCATCTTGTGATAACTTTTGTATTTATTTGCAGGGTTCATTGCTGTGTTTGCTACATTGGCAAGCAGAGACGTGGTATAGTCTCTAATGCCTACATTAAACAATTAGATTCCGTAGCTTCTTCACTTATTTATTTTCTTTTACATCCAAGAACTGCTGCCTTCTGTTTGTTTGGCTGAAAATAATCAATCTCGTTTATTTTTATGGCATTAAATTACACCGATCTTATGCTTGTATACATCTTGTGACAATTGTTTTAGTGAGTTGATAGACCTCACTATGATGTAGTAATTATTCTAACAGTAGTAGTAAAATACTAAGGAAGTTTTATAGCCTCTTTTTGATAGTAATGGCAAAAATGTAGCATGTCAATAATGAAGAGACTTAAATAAATTTTGTGCAACAGGATTGCTGCTTGATCCCAGAGTCTCCTTTCTACCTCGAAGGTCATGGCGGGCTATTTCAGTTTGTCGAAAAACGGCTGAAGGAACACGGACACATTGTAATAGTGGTGGCAGAAGGTGCAGGGCAAGACTATGTGGCTCAGAGCATGAATGCAACTGTTGAGAAAGATGCATCCGGGAACAAGCTACTTCTCGATGTTGGCCCATGGTTGTCTCAGCAGATAAAGGTATCTTTAGATTTTATCGTTCAGTCCAACGGTGATAAATTTGAACGACTTTGATGAAACTCTGTTGCTCCTAAAGCAATCACTTCTCATACCTTCATTTTCTTTTCTTTCATTGCCGCAGGACCATCTTACCAAGGTTCGAAAGATGACGGTCAATATGAAATATATAGGTAAGCTTGAAATGCCTTGCTCCACTTTAAATAGCAAAACATATTTCTGTTAATGTGGTTAGTGGTCTCTAAACTTGATAGACCCAACGTACATGGTGCGAGCGATTCCCAGTAATGCTTCGGATAATATCTACTGCACACTTTTGGCTCATAGCGCTGTTCATGGAGCTATGGCAGGCTTTACAGGCTTTACGGTTGGACCTGTAAATAATAGACACGCATACATCCCAATCTCCGTAAGCATCAATCTTTATATGAAACGTATTGTTTCTTTATTTGAAATTTTGAAATCATCCTCGTAGTCCCTTGACTCCTTGTTGTCAAATTTAGGTAGCTTTAAGTCTTCCAGAGTTTTTCATTTCTATGCATCATATGTTATTTTCCTTGATATGTATGTATGTGCCGTGGCCTGGCCTGGCCTCGCAGCATGTCACGGAGAGAACAAATACTGTCAAATTGACGGACAGGATGTGGGCGAGACTGCTTGCATCCACAAATCAACCAAGCTTCATACATAATGATGAGCTGATTAAGGAAGATGTTGACCTTAATGGGGCTGCTGATGCGGTTGACTATAAGAAGATCGGTTCAACTTCAACTTAGCACCACCTTCATATGCAGAACAGGAGAAAGATTTGCCGTGTCAAAAATGACAGGTATACATTTGTATATGTTTTTACACCTAACAGTTGAATGTCCTCTGAAATCGTTTATTGTGTTTTACTCAATGTCGTAAAAAGCATTAAGTGGTACTAGAAAGTGGGCATACGTCTAGCGACTACTCAGGTAGGCAAGATTAATCTAGGCGGAATTTTATATATTAATAATAAATTTGATAGTAGTTAATATTAAATAAATATACATTTAAAATGATTATTTTTTCAATACAATATTTAGCACAATTAATTGAATAGACGGTGAATTTAACAACATTTAGTAACTAATCAGACGCCTAAACGAATAGACGGACTTTTTTTTTAGAGCTGTGGTTTTACTGCACATTTCTGGTTTGTAGCTATTAGAAACTAGATAGCTTGTGTATCAATAGTATATGAAAACGGACACGGGAGAATTGTAAATGAAGAGGGAATCTAGTTGGTGAGAGTTCCATGTCAAAGGTAATTATTATATAAGACTTTTGACAACAATATTTATATATAAATGGAGTTAAATATCCAGAAAACCTGTCAACCCCATTAGATTAAGATCTCTTATGTCACTCAAGTCTGGTATAATTGGCGCAAGTTATATCAGCCACGTCCAATCGATCATAAGAAAAATGCAGAGAACATGAAGATCTAATGAAGTTGAGAGATGTGTACATATGCATGGTGGGATTATGAAACTAGATTGATGTCTTGAGTCATGGTGACAACAAATGAGTCCCGCAGAAATCGACAATTAGTGTCAAGTTAATTGGATCTAAAATTTAACAATGACGGCAAGAAAATGGATAAAAATTCAGTATACGTTAATAAATAAAATCGAGCTGAAAATCGAGTGGCTTTATTTTTCAATAACCATTTGCAATTTGATATGTTCCCATTAATCTTAAGGATAAAACTTAAAAAGGGTCCTGAACTATCATCATTTACGTAATTGCGGTCAGAATTATCACAATTTCGCCAAAGAGTGCGATGGAAAAAAAAAACTAGACTAAGTTTCTAAAATAAAATTTATCATTACATTTCTAAACTAATATTATTACAAGAATTAGATTTGTGTGCGAAATTATGTCGTTTGGTTATTACAATAAATTATATTATTTTGCGCACATAGAGAAAACGATGTATTTTGATAACCAAACAACGTAATTTTCGCACACAAATCTAATTCTTATAATAATATTAGTTTAGGAATATAATGGTAAATTTTATTTTAGAAAATCAGTCCAATTTTTTTTCATCGCATTCTTTTTGAAAATCATGTTAGTTCTTACCGCAATTGGGTAAGTGGTGATAGTTCAGGAACCCTTTTGAGTTTTTCCCTTTAATCTTAATATAATAAGGTGATCAACATGTAATTGGTGCTTAAAGTCAATCACCACCCTATTTTTAAAACTGTTTTTCGATAGATTCTGAATATAAATATTAATTTTTACGGATTAGTTTCACATTCTTCCGTTAAAATTCATTTTTCATATTCTCTTCTAGATGTACTCTCACCACACGACTTACCAGTTTGACGGTACGAGAACAAATATTTTTAACGACCAATGTAACCAACATCAACGGCAAGATCTTGGGCAATAATCTTTTGATGATCTTGCCAATAATCTTTTGATGTTAACGTCAATAATTTCATTTTTGTTTGCGTGTAATTAATTAGACAAATATGTATTCCTACATTAGGTGCCCACAAGTAAATCAACCCTATTAACTAGTAGAGGTTGAGAACTGAGGTTTACGTTTGGTAGCCCATATGGAATAAATGTGTACACCTAATTTGAAGGAATTGTTAATATAAGTTTAAAGAGTAAAATATATGTTATGTACTATTAATACTTATATGGATAGTGAACCAAACATCATGGTATTAATTATGTTATCTCATTAGTAATACACTTTATCAAACAGGCTGATATAGAAAACACACGCCATTGTTCACTTATTAGACATTGATTAGTAAACTTGTGTGATGAAATGATGCACAACAAATTTGATTCGATCTGATAAAACATTTTTTAAAAAGTATTATTAGTTTTATAAAACGAACAAGATTGATAAGACAAACAAAAGTTGGATGTTGATAAGAAATGTGGACATTCGTTCAGGAGAGGTTTTAATATTAATGTCCGTTGAAATATAGTATGAATAGAGTGTGCGACTCATCCGTATAATAAATAATAAAAATATTTTTTTAAAAATTGACAATGGCATTGTTTTGTTATTATCAGGAATTTTAACTTCCAAACGACAATATAACCAACATCAACGGCAAGATCCTTGACAATAATCTTCAGATGTTAACATCAAGATTTAAAATGAGTATGACTTTCTTTGGTTTTTTGTCTTGTTTTTTAGTTTATGTCTAATTAATTAGACAAATATGTATTTAGTACATTGCTTACCGACAAGTAAATCAAGTAAAGATTTGGAACTAATATGGACAAACATGTTGTCATTATTTGTTGATTAAACATTGATTAGTAAACTTGTTTGACAAAATGATGTGCATAAAATTTGATCAGATCAGATAAAACATCCTGTTTATCGTTAATATAGTTTTAATTTACTGAAGCACATTGTCATTGATTAATATAGTTTTGTAAGTCCGTCTTTCTTCTCAGATTTACATGGTGGCGGATTAAGGATTTTTTTTGAGTTAAAATTACATTATCAAAATTTCGATTGAATTTGAGGGTACAAAAATAAAATTTTAGTTAAAATTAAGCATATAAATTTATATATATACATATGTATAGGGGAGGGATCCGGTGTAAACACCTTTTTCGTTGTAAATAGTGGACAAATCCTAGCCACTCATTTGAGACTCATCTAAAAGTGAGATATTCTAACTGAGACACTACAAATCTAATGGATAATTTTTAAAAAAAAATTCAAACAAAAATGTAAGACTTTAAAAAAAATTTAAAAAAAAAACACAAACTAAAAACAATTAAAATTCCAGCGATGGTGAATTTCAGGTTCACCATTATAAGGAGGGTAATTCACACAGAAAATTCTTAATATTTTTAGTTATCATAGTGAATTTATATTTCACTGACATAAAAAAACAGACTAACTATGGTGAATATGATGGTGAATTTCGAATTCACCATGGTACACACATATATGAGAGGGTACTGCACACATCAATTTCTGATTTTTTTGGTTCTCCATAGTTAATTTATCTTTTATGGACATAAAAATTGGGGTTCCCACAGTGAATTTGATAGTGAATTTTTAGTTCACAATTGTGAACAGACAGTGCACCATGGTGAACACGCATATTGGGAGGGTAATGCACACATAAATTTTTAATATTTTTGTTCACTGTAGTGAATTTATATTTCACAGACGTAAAAATTGAACTCATCAAGGTGAACATGATGATGAATTTCTGGTTCACTATAGTGAACATGATGGTGAATTTTTGGTTCACTACAGTGAACATGTTGTTCACCAATCAAAAAATTACATCTCGAAAGGGAAGACGAGGATATCCTACACAGGGAATCCATGGCTGAATCTCCCAACGGCAGCAAATAGAAGCAAAGCCAACACATCTCCACCAGCAAGCAGCGCGACACGTCAGTTACCCCCATCTATCTATATTAGCATCATAATTAGGCTTCTCGATTTGAATCACTCCCTCGAGCGGGACGCTGCCCTCGCCGACGAACACGGTGGATGTGGAAGTCCCCGAGGAGGACGCGGAGCCGGAATTCGTTAAACTGACGGTCTGCATAGTAGCAGGATCGGGGGAGGATGCTCCGATGGAGTCGGCTTTGCAAAGGGTTAGGTTAGCATTGGAATTGGAGCAGGTGTTGGTGGAGATGGAACGACGGTTGGAGAAGAGAGAGGACTTGGCTTGGATGAACTTAGGAGGAGCGGAAAGAGAGGAGCCAGAGGTGGATAGAGCTTCGCCGGTGGCGGCTGGTCCTCTCCCCGGAGCTTTGTTCCACGGCTGCGGCAACGCCAAGGTGAATCTCCCCGTCGTCCGGGTCGTAGGACTTGGCCGAGGCCGGCAGCAGGCCGCGCAGCAGTCCGAACAGAGCCGTCGTGCGCCGTCGAGTTGCTGGGGATTATTTGTTGCAAGGTGGATGATAAGGAAGAAGCGATGACGCATGATAGCCATTAGATTATGAATAATATGTGGCTGAGATTTGTCCTCTATTTACAATGAAATTACCATTTACATTTGATCCCTTCTCCATATGTATATATAGGGGACGGATCCTTTGAAAACCCTCCTGAATATGTAAATTGTGAACAAATCATATTCGTTGATTGTATTTCATCCGATGGACATGAATTTTTATAGATTTATTATTTAATTTTTCAAAAATATAATTAATATCTTATTTATGCTTTGTTAGATTTATTCCTTGATTCTCTCATTTAAATTTGGAATAAAACATTTAATTTTTTCTCACTCCTTTAAATGAGTTTTTCTCTCTTCTTTAAATCGGAAATCGTTCTGATTTTTTCATCCGATCTTAAAAACACAGATGTGCACCTATTTAAACCCAGAAACACAGATGTGCACCAGAAACACAGATGTGCATCTATTTAAAACCCAGAAACACAGATGTGCACCTATTTAAAGCCAGAAACACAAATATGCATCAGAAACACAGATGTGTATCTATTTAAAACCCAGAGGAGGAGGGCAGCAGGTTGCTGATGTGGATGACAGGAGATGTTGTAGGGGATTTCTTCATCCGATTTGATGAATGTGGTGGTGGTGTTGCTGCCGTTGCCCTCGATGATGAAGCCGACCTTGCCACCTTTGATGTCGAGAGCGTGCGTTAAAACCCACATAAACCTAGCTCAGTAGATCTGGAGATGAAGAGGATGATTTATGAGAGATAAGAGATATGGTGGCGACAATTAAGAAAACAATATCTTGATAATATGTAATTAATAAAAAAATCAATAATTAAACATTAATTTAAAATTATGTTGACCGTAGGATGATTTATGATTAAAGGATATAATTAGTTCACAGTTTACATATCCAAAGTGATTTTCATTTAATCCACTCCCTGTATATATATATATATATTTTATATATATGCATATGTACTTTAGGTGAGATTCGGGGGAAGTGGCTCCGCCACTGGATTTACAAGTTATAAGTATCGAATCATTGACCACGTTATACTCTCTTCATCCTCTTTTATTTGTCGCTTTTCTTGATTTGTTGTTTTTCATGAGAAATTTTATGATAAACATTATGATGATGGATCTGAATATGTTCGTATCGAATTCTA
>NQLW01000058.1:2559953-2580905 GCA_002312845.1 Kalanchoe fedtschenkoi
ACAAATAAATTTCGGTTAAGTAATACGTAATTTAATCCGATTATATTTATTGCTCTCTTTTTTTCACCTTAATCACGGACATACAAAAGTCACCTCACCGCATAAAATCAACACCGGACAAAAATTTCAATTAATTAAAAAACAATCAAATACGACACGTCAATCACTTAACGTAGCACCGCGTTCTTCCTGCTCTTTAAATAGCTCAAATTTCCGCGCATCAACACCCAACGAACACAAACATGGCAGCCAGCTTCAAGACCCGTTTCGCCTACTCGCCGGAGCTTCTCACGCTGCTGATCATCTGCTGCCTGGAGACCTCCCAATGCATCAATCCCAGGATCAACCTCTCACTGTCCACGGACCACTCCAGAAGCTGGACGTCCGCCGGAGCCACCTGGTACGGCAGCCCCGACGGCGCCGGTAGCGATGGTATTAGCACAATGCTGCTCAGCTCAGTGTATTTGATGACTGGGTTTTTTTTTGTTGATGAATTTTGGGTATTATCGTTTGATGATTTATATTTTTTTTCTTCTGGTTTTATCGATCAGGTGGAGCTTGCGGGTACGGAGATGCGGTTTCGAAGCCGCCGTTCTCGTCGTTGATCACGGGGATCGGTCCTTCTCTGTATGATTCCGGCAAGGAGTGTGGAGCTTGCTATGAGGTCAAATTCATTTTATGTTTTGTTCATGCATTGGATTTTTAATTAATTAATTAATTAATTAATTAGTTCTTGTTGAGTTTCAATAATGACAAAAAAAAATTCAATTGAAGTTCAATAGATATAAATTAAAGGGGAACTGTCATATTTTACTGTGCAATTATTATGAGGACAAAATTCATTTGAGATATTATGTGATTGAGTAAATTAAAATATAACTTCTATAACATTTAAAAGAAATAAGGGTTTAACGAATATACCATGTAAGGGCATATAAGCTACATATCCGAGCGGCTAAATGATGTAGTTTTATATTATTTTTATGAGATTTATAATTTCTAAGTTTTAGAATTTTTATTGTTTTAGAGTTGTAAAGATTTTTTTGGTTCAAGCTTTCATATTTTTAGTGTTTTTTTGGATATTTCTAAACGCAAGCAAAACGACGTCGTTTCACAACTCTAAAACTCTCAGTCCTAAAATCCTAAAAATACTATAAAAATAAACCCTAAAACCCCTCAAAACCCTAAAAATACTAAAATATTAGAAATTTTGAATCATGAAACTCTAAACGCCATTCAAAATGAAGTCATTTTAGTCGCTAGAGTACGATAGCTTATTTACCCCGACGGAATATATCCGTTTTTCTCCTTAAAATAATTATTATTTAATAACATGAACAAACAATTAAAAAAATTAAAACTAAAAAGTTTGTTTTTCTCATATACGTGAGTTTGGGCTAGTGTAAAAGTAATAAAAAATTTTAATTAGGTTGGGTTAGTAGTAGTAGTTTATATTACCGGAGATGGAAATCTAATTATTCTAAATTTCATTTGAGTCGGATTTTAATTTTATCAAATAAAAAATAAATGTTTCTGAACGTTGAAAAATTAGATAATCACACGCGATTTGATAGTGCAGGTGAAGTGCACCGAGCACAAAGCATGCTCCGGCAAGCCAGTAAGAGTGGTGATCACCGACTTCTGCCCCGGCGGCCCCTGCGCCTCCGAGTCAGCCCATTTTGATCTCAGCGGCACCGCCTTTGGCGCTATGGCCGTCCCCGGCCTGGAAGACGAGCTCCGCAATGCTGGAGTCCTCACCATCCGATACGCCCGGTATTCTATTTTAAACGCTAATTATTTAAAATTATTATCGAAGTGAACTTCTGAACTTGGAATCTGTCCAATTATTTATTGATTTTTTTTGGTGGCAGGGTGGCCTGCGACTACTCTGGGAAAACGGTGGCGTTCCATGTGGATGCGGGGTCGAACCCGAACTACATGGCGGTGGTGGTGGAGTACGAGGAGGGAGACGGGGATCTGGCGGCGGTGCATCTGAAAGAGAGCGACGGGGGAGAGTGGAGGGAGATGCAGCAGTCGTGGGGGGCGGTGTGGAAGCTGGACGCAGGATCTGAGCTGCAGCCGCCGCTGTCGATCCAGCTGACTTCGGGGTACTCGGGCGAGACTCTGGTGGCTCGCAATGTGATTCCCAGTGGGTGGAAGCCTGGCGCTACGTACAGATCAGTAGTCAACTTTTAGAGGGAGGTAGCCATGCCATGATGGAAGTATATATGGCATTTGTACTATGAATAAGTTAGTTGCCGGAGATGTTCGGCAACAGCTGGAGATATCTGAAATGGAATATATGAACAAGAAGCCGCTCCGGCGACTCGGTTTATTGCAGGAGATATCTGAGTGAATCCTCTTATCCAATCTAGCTGCCTCATTGTTGAGCAGGAACTAAGTAGGTGTGAATTCAACTATTCTACATGATAATATAACAGATTTTCAAAGGAATTTTCCGCACAACAGAGAGGAGAGAGTTGAACATATCAAATATTTAAATCCCACGTCTCCCCTCATTAGCTTCATGTATAATTTAACTCCCACATTCATAAAGCAACAACTTTTGTCTCTGGAAAAAAGATGAGATGCCGGGAAGATAGGAAGACCTGAGAAGCTATATTCTGAAACAGACTCTTAACATCATGAATGGAGAGAGGACACAAAGGCCCTCCATATGTTCTGGAACAATTTATGACCAAACAGTGAGGGGAAAAAAATACTTGAAGAGAGTGACAGTCGGGACTAGTATGCAGACCGGAAGCTAACACATCCTCAGGTTGTGAGCTCCATGATGGCGCTGACGATGTCACCATCATGGTTTTTAAGAGCCTTGACAGCCTTGGCTTTGGAGACACCGGCCTGCGTCATCACCAACTCGACGTCTCGTGGCTCAACGCCTGTCTCATCGATTTCTTCTTCCTCATCCTCTGCTGGGGCTTCGCCAGGTGCTGTGGAGGCATCAGGCTTTGCCATCACGGATCCGAGATCTGGCATTCTGAATTGCTGGGCGGCTTGGGTCTGCAGTTGGGAGCTTAGGTCTTCTATCTTGGCCTCGCCAAAGATGATATAAGTCTCGGAATTTGGGCTCTTGAAGACATCTGGCTTTGAGATGAAAAACAAGACCTGGACAGCAACATGGAAATTATGCAACCCCTTTCTCTTTTGATCAAATATACTACTCATGACATGGAGAAAACGAGAATTTACATTCTTGGTTCTCTTAATGGTCACCCTGCTGACACCATTCACTGGCTTCATGCCCAACTTTAGCATAGCCTTGCGACTCTTCTTCTCGCTTCGGCTTTGCTTTGAGCCCTCAGTTGTACCTGCATCAGTTTCCCGTATTTTAGACTGACATTTATTAAAAACCATAACAATGGCCTAAACGCCATATAGAATTGGCAAATTATTGATGGACGAGAAAAAAAAGGAAAAGACATAACATCTAGTGTAATATACTAAGCAAAAAAAAATTATTATGCAGAAAATAAATGACCCATGTTCTTTGCATAGAGAGATTTATAGCCAGAAAAGGTTGTATTGGACAGGTGAGAATGACGATATCCTACCAACAATTGTAAAATATTCTGAGCTTTATAATCTGTGCAAATGTGAGAGTTCAAACTTGGATTGAATATAGTCACATTTCTTGATTGATTCAAAGATATAACAATCATAATTCAAAAACCACGACCATAAAGCCAAAGCATACATAAAAATATTTTACACAAGCTTTCAGTCTGCTTAGCACTTCCTTATCATCTTTAGACTTATGTAACTGTCAATGAAGGACTCAAGCATATAGAAATCAATACCAAACATCAACCGTATTATCTCGTCAATCTTAACTAGCTATCTCAAAACAAAAACTTTACACGACATATAGACTAAAGGAGTTTCTTTAGCACTTCCCTAGAATCACTCAACATAGAGAATCACAAGATTCAGATACAATCAGTTAACCCTTATGTCTTCTTTTACTTGTCACTTAACTAACATTTATTTGTCCACTTTCACTCATCACACAACAATTCCAATGCACATTCAATACTGTCACACACCTTTAAATAAATAAGAAATTAATCGATTCATAATTATAGTCCATAAAGAAATTCTTCAACACCGGAAATAATCGGACACAACACATTTTCCATGAAATTTTAAAAAAATACATTAAATACATATGTATTCAGTTTGGCTAACAACTAGTATTATTATCTCTTAATACATACAAACGAGACGGAATAGTTTGTTTGTTTGAGAAAAGTTGTGGATAGAAAACTAGATGGAAAGCTAAGATGGAAAATAGGAATAAAAATTTGTTAAATTAAAGAGTGAACAAGAGGATAGGAGGAATCCATCTTTCACTCACATTTTCCTTCCCCTCAAATTTTCCTCAAACCAAACAAAAGCAATATTGCAAGACGAAGGGAGTAATACACAAGATTCAACTACAGTCAGTTAATAAGCACTCCCTGTGTCATCTTTTACATGTCACTTCACCGAATTTTTTTGTCCACTTTTACTTGTTACTTAATAAATTTTAATGCGTATTTAAGATCAACAACTATCTCAAAATGTCAAACATTAATCACTTTTTTATCATAATCAATACAAAAATCATTCATAACCAGTAATAATCTATCAATTTTACTTTTTACACGAATTTTAAAAAAAAAAAAACAAACACCCACTCATTATATTTGTTCAGTTTAGCATTAATTCTACCTTAATCTACTCAAATTAATAAACTAAATGTATTAGAGGACAGAGGGAGTAATATTCAATGCTCAACTGCACTAATCAAATAAATGAAGCTAACAGCAGTAACCAACAACACGCTGTAACAGTAACATCAAAATAAGATTGGCAAAAGAGGCTCACCTTGAGCTCCATCCTCCTTGTCGTCGTCATCGTCCTCATCATCATCGTCCTCGTCGTCATCATCCTTCACATCCTCGACAATAGGCGCATCGCTCTACACCACAAACCAAACCCTAAAATCAACACCCAACCACAAAACCCGAACTCGGAAATGATCGGTTCAATTGAAGCTGAAATCGTTACCAGGAGCTTCTTCAACTCGTCCTCGGCCGCGGAGAGCTGCTCGGCGGTGACTTCAGGCGTGTCGGCGACCGGCGACATCGGCGGCTCTGATTTGGTATCCGGTTTGGTAAGGTGCGGATAACGGTGGAGGGTGGAAGCGTTGCCTTTCTTGTTGAGGTTCTGGCACTGATTGATAACGTAGGGTTTTCAAATGGTTAGGGCCTCTGTTGGGCCAAGTTCTTACGGCCCAAGCCCAATAGCCAGTCTGATTCAAGCTTGTAACATTGTCATTTTGCTCTTTTGCGACAAAATGAATTAAATTAGGGGGAATTACGAAAGAAATCGGAAAAAAATATATTATTTTGGTGTTTTGTTAGTGATTTTAAGATTATAATGTTTTAGGGTATTAAGAATTATATAGGATTTTATAGTTTTTAAATTTTCAGGGTTTTATGGATTCAAGACTTCCAAAAAATTTGGTTTTGAGGTTTTCAGATTTTAGGGTTTAAAATTAATTTTTTTAGAGTTTTAGGCTGTGAGAAAAATTGATGAAAAATTAGTAAAATTCTTTGTTTGGTTTAGATGGAAAATAAGAGGAAAAGAAAATTAGGTGAAAAATTGGATGGAAAATGTGATTCTTATCTTAACAAATCAATCCAATTAAATTCAATGTATCTCAAGTAAATAATCACTTTTTGAACAAATTCAATGTATTTCATCAAATTCAATGTATGAAGTGATGAAAGATTGATATTTTTCTACATATTTTTCATAAAATTTTCCATGATCATGGAAAATGAAATGGCTTCCTAATAATTTTCTTGATATTTTTCTTATGAAACCGAACAAGAAAAAATTAGATAGAATACTCCAAAAATTCCATTTCCTTTCAATTTTCCATCAAACTTGCCTTTCCACTAAATTTTATTTAAACCAAACACAGCCTTAAGGTTTTAGATTATTAAAACTATGCCCTAAACACATAAAAACAGTTTGATATTGTTTTGATTTATATCTTATTTAACTTATATAAGATGTGGGTAACAAATTAATTAACCGTTAATTCTACTATGTTTTCTTTTTGTTGGATTAAGAGTGAAAATTTATCGGATTGATATCCCTGCAGCTAACTTAGATAACTTTTCTTTCCTGTTTAATTTCTCAATCTCAATTTCATTCCACTCCGAAACCAAACAGAGCCGTACAAGTAGAAGCAGAGTCATCAAGTCATTGACTGACCATGTGTTTTCTGTCGTGGTTAAAACCAAAAGACAAGCTAAGCAGAGCAGAGAGATGAATCAACAAACAAGTCATACTTAGGTACACCTGGCCTGGCCCGGGAGCATTCACAAACATCTCCTCATCATGGTTGACAAAAACACCTTAGCCCCACCTCAGCTCTCCATTCACATTCGCATATGGAAGATTAACAGACGTCAAACTGAACTGAACTGAACTGAATTGAACCGAACCTAATCAAATCTCAACCTAAAGAGGCTTTGCCCTATTTACAGAGGACACATGGGTAGTGGGGAACTCAAAATGCAGCGTTGCCAGAGCATTGATTGACCATTAAGCAAGCATGGTAAGTTAAGGACAGATGTGCTCCTAAAACAGGCATCGCAGGCAGACGTGTAAAGATGTAATGGAAGCTTATGTACCACAAATGTAGCTAACATGAAGATATCATCATATTCTCACAAGCAAGAGATTTCGCATAAGTGCTAGCCCATGTGAAGCTGGTGCTGAAGAGTTGTTAATTACTCAAAACAATGAAAGCGAAAGCCTTCTCCTTCTTTCCCTTTCAGCCTATTGCTGCTGCTGTTTTCAGCAGAACCAAGATCTTTCCCTACTCATGATCTCATGCCCATATCTGACACTCACAACCTCCATTAATGTCTTCTTCTGCTATGAACCACCCTAATATTTCCCCCTTTTCCTTTTCTTCTTTTGTTTTTGATTTAAGAGTATTATCATTATCATCATTATAAGCATCAAGAAGAATCGTGTATTTAATCATGTCTGAGCTCTCTCCTGCACAGCTACAGCTGCTGCGATTGATACCTACAATAATGCAAGCAACTCTGTTCCCATGCACAGGGACTACCACTACTAGCTTTCCCAAAGCTTAAGCTTCCTCATCCCCAGTCACAACTATGATTTCAGGCCCTGTCCCCAACACCAACAGTCCCCATCATCTCATCACTCCTACCAGCCCACGAAAAATCATGCATAAAGATCTCCATATTTGAACTTTTTAAAATCAATAATTCAGATAAGAGAACATTACCAGTTACTATACCACTTAACGCTTGAGCAGTGAGACTTCATTGATGGGGAAGACTGGAGGAGGCTACGGCTCCAGCTCATGGCTGAGTGCTTTGAAGAGGGCCTTCAAGTCTCCTAGCAAGGGCAGCAATGGGACAAGAGAGGAAGGTGTGCAGGAGGATGAAGACGAGAAGGTGAGAAAATGAAACCCTGAAACCTTTGCTTTTTATCTGAGCTTGATTTCTTTTTGATGAAGGAGGTGGTAATGTTTGATCCTTGAATTTTTGGCAGAGGAGAGGGAAGAGGAAGTGGGGTTTGTGGAAGTCTACGTGTCAGGAGACAGTGATACATTGTGACGGGAAGAGCGGCAATGCTGTTGCTCCATCATCTGCTTTGAAGCAGACTAAACCCGCCGCTGAGACTTCCAATGCGCGGACGAGTGTTGCTGATGTAAAGGCTGAGCATTTAATCCCTGCAGATGTGTATGAAGAGCATAGACAAGCTTTAGCTGTGGCAATGGCGTCTACTGCATCTGCTGAGGGTGCTGCAGGGTCTGCTCAAGCTGCCATGGGGGTCACTCGGCTAACACATCCACCGCTCAAAAAATACGATGCAGCCATGGTTATACAAACAGCCTTCAGAGGATATCTGGTACTGCATTTGTGAATCCCCCCGTTACTTAAAAGAACGTGCATTATGCACCTTGTAAGTTGTGCTGAGAACTAATACGTGTCACTCTGAAGGCACGAAGAGCGCTCCGAGCTCTCAAGGGGTTGGTGAAGCTGCAAGCTCTGGTGAGAGGCTACAGTGTGCGAAAGCGAGCCAAGATGACACTTCACTGTATGCAGGCTCTGGTTCGGGCTCAGACAAGAGTGCATGAGCAGCGTAGGAGGCTGTCTCACGAGGGAAGCAGGGAATCAAACAGCAGATGGGAGTCGCATTTTGTAGACAAGAAACAGCATGTAAGTCGATACTTGATAGTTGATACTACTCCCTAGAGACATCCTTGGCTGCTCATCTTATCAGATTTTGACAAGCTCGAACGTCTGTAAATGCAGGCCAGTACTGGGAGTGGTGCAGAAGATGATTGGGATGAGCCACGCACAATGCAGGAAGTGAAGACCAAAGAAACTGGGCTGAAGCGCGAGAAAGCACTCGCCTACGCCTTCTCTCGCCAGGTTATGATTCCGCCATACCCACTTCACCAGTAGCCACTGTTCAGTTTTTTCATATTTAACAATAACACTCTGCCCGCATGGCTTTTCTTGCAGATGCTGAGATCCAGTATAGACTCATGTGCTAGTAAAAACGAAGCCGAAGAGAGACCCAGATATGCAGGCCCCTGGACGGCGAATCGATGTGATAGGGCAGGCCGAGCTTCGTGTGACCGCCTAGAATCACTGAAAACAGTTCATATGGACACATCTCAATCTTATACTGCCCCTGGTTCGCAAAGATCACAGCATCAGTGCTACCAGTACCAGCTCCCTCGCCAATACAACGGTCGCCATTCCACTACTTCTCATCCTCATTACCCAGCACACTACAAAATTTCTCCATTGTCACCAAGGACACCGGTGTCTGCCAGAATCAAGCATATCCAAGTAAATTCAGCCAGCCCTCGTCTACAAAACGAGATGAGTTGCGCAAAATCTCAGACGCCAAATTTAGGCTTGGCACATTTCCAAGGAATTCAAAGACATTTGGCACCCAGCTACATGGCAGCTACAGCATCAGCTAAGGCACGTGTCCGATCTCATAGCGTGCCACAGCTCAGGTCTGAAACCCCAGATGGAGACAAGGGAGGAACTGTAAAGAAACGGCATCCTTTCCCTGTTGAAGACATTGATCTTTACTGTGACACCAATTATGCGGTTGAGGACCCAGCTCGAAACTTGAGGACCACAAGGCTTCCCGGCCAGCATGGAAAGCAAAATTTCACAGAGACGAGAACCAATATCTCATCAAGTTGCACTCGCAGCAATTGGGAAGAGCTTTCTCCACCTTCAATTAATAATCTCCCAATACTGTCACCGTATGAAGATTACAGGAGGAACTGGAAGATTATTCAATAAGAAATTGAAAGTATAATTAGTTGTGATGTGAACATGTTATCAGCCAGAATTCAAAATGCAACCAATGTTAGAAAATACTAAGCATTCCAATTCAGTTTTCTAGATGAGGAACACAGCCCAAAATCATCCGAGACAGCCTATGAACTCCAGAAAATCACACTCCACGTCATTCCACCCTCTGCAGACAGTTTGCAACATACAAACTAGCACCAAATTATTCATCACTATATGATTAGGTCATGACTCTTAATAAACATTCAGCTACTTACAAACAAATTATTTTTCTGGAGTCAGCAGAAAAAACTTGTTTAAAATGACACAAGTGTTCAACCAGAGAGAAAAAAAAATTAAAAAACATGATAGGATGGAGAAAATGGGCATAAAAGGAAGCTTCCACTTTACTTCATCCTCAAAGTAAAAGCAGCAGAGAACATTATATAGATGCCAGGGAGCAGTATGAGAATACTGAATTTAGAAAGTACAAAAAAATTGTAGAACAAAATATCAAATTTACTTTATCAAAATGCAACATCAAAAGCAATGTTGCCCCCCAGCAAGGCCTCTGACAAAAGAAATGCAGTCTCATCTTTTAACAGGAAGCTAAAATCTAAAACATATCCTATTTCACTAGCTTGTACATGAATGCATCTCCTCATGACAGAAATGTTTTCCCCTAAATGATGACATTTGGTAACCAATAGAAGAACTCATAGAAGGCATCTCACAGAAATGAAGACAACAAAAAGGTTGGAGAAATAAAAACCATGGCAAAAGCATTAGGAAATTGGCATGGAACCTTTCAGGCATGCAATGGGACAATAATCCAAGAATGGAAACAAACCTTTTGAAAACAAGCTTCCAAAGTCTGATTTTCTTTCCAAAATACCCTATTTGCTTCATTTCGTGTCAAGGTGATTGGCCACCTCGACATGTCAGAAAATACCAATGTGAAGATTTTCACATACCAAGTGCAGGTCCTAAATTAATGAAAATTAGTTTCAAACATGTTTGAAACACAACATCAGAATGTTTACCTGTAAATAAAACATAACATAAAAGTTGCCTCACAGAAAATAACCCTTCTATATAGTCACTGACAAATGATTCTAAGAAAGTCATCAATGGTCACATTAGGAAAATGTGACTTTTTTATTCTCTTGAAAGACTAGGGAAGGTCCCAAACAGTACATCAGTAGGTATTCATGGCATACCCGGCAAACTGAAAACAACTACAACTATTGACTGAAGATGACGCCCTCCTTGGACAAGAAAATCAGACAACTGTAAACCACACAAAACAATTTAACACTCAATTATTCCGTTGCTTCAGCAGTAGTAGCTTCTGTGGCTTTTAGGTTTTCAATAGCGGAGATTCGGCCATCAAGAGACTCATGAAGATTTTTCATCTGCCATCAAAAAAAGCAAAATACTGAGTAAGATGAGTAGGTATCTTGAAATCATGCATATACAATTCTTCAAAGCAACCTAACACAAACAACTATTGTTTTTCCAAGTTCAGATGATGCATATGAGCCTAACCAAGAACGGAGGAGTATTTTAAAAGGCACCGTAGCAGGATCATGACATGATGATATGAAGACGAATGATTATAATGATCAAAGTCATGTAAGAAACTACAGTAAACCGATTATTCAATGAAGAGTTACGCATTAACTATAACAATCAAGTATATCAATCCTTCAGTTATAAAAAAAATGCAAAGTAATCAAGTTACTCCATGCTTTGAATACAGCACTTCTAGGATAAACAACTTCCCAAAAGTCCTAAACTCTGGATTCACACCCTACCATGATCTTTCGCTAGCCCGGAAAGTTGCAAAGACAGCACTCGCAAACCCTCAAACCCAAGTAACCATAATCAAAAAAATAAATCAAGCATCACGGAAAGACCATCACAAACAGGATGCAAAACTCCAACAAATCCCTTCAAGATCTACTGATCTACGCACCGCGCCTGAAAGCACTGGCACTGAGTCCAAGTCCAACATCAAATACATGAAAATGGAACACATCATTTCACAAGCAAACAAATTATTTACTTCCAGGAAAAAAACCACACAATCTCAAATTTCAACTGGCACCAAGTGACTTCAAATATAGCAGATGCCAAATATCAACTCAATTCCAAATGAGACGACAGATTGAACTAAAACCTCCTCTTCCAATCCTTCCGCCCGAATCCATCACAACGCAGTCAAACTCACGCATCTCCCAAAACTCACCAGCAGATCTAAAAAAAACGCAAAATACAAAAGCATAAGCAGAAAAAAAAAGCTCCAATCCAGTCACCCATAACCGAGATCGATTTCAACCATTCACACACGCATCAAACAAAACCCTAAAATCAAACCGAAAATCGAAATCGAAAAATCAATACAAACCTGTTTCGCGATCGACTCATGAGCGACCTTGTAGTCTTTATGCAGCATGTAAATCCCTCCCAACGACGCCGCCGCCGCTCCGGCGAAGAACGCCGCGAACCGCACCCTCAGCAAGTACCCCATTTCCTCCTCTCGCTCGCTCGCTTCTCTACTTGGTCTGCATTTGAACTTCATCGCTTTGCAACGACGTCGCAAACACATCTAAGTTTAACAACGGCGTCGTTTAAGACTATACGCGCCTTTCCCACACCACTGCTGTTGGAATTTTACTAACCAACATTTGCAGACACCTTCCCAACACGCTTAGATGGGTTTCTTTAGCGACGAAATTTCTTTGTCCTAACTTATTAATTTCGTCGCTAAAACTCATTTGACATACACTCGTCCTACGATAAAAGTATCCTCTTATTAGAAGTTTCTCACTTGTATTAACTACATGTCAGTCATCTTTAGCACGGAAATATCAGCCACGAAATAGTCTTGTTACCATAAAAGCCATCGTGTCTGTAGCAGTTCCCGTAGAAAAATCCCGGTATCGTAACGACGGCGTTTGAAGTCTCATTCCCCTTTGTTTTCAGGATTTCAGCAGGTAGCTCGAGAGTGAGAAATGTCAGTCATTGTCTAGGGTTTCGAATCTCCACAGACAGGAAGCTCCGATCGAGAATGCAACAGCCGCCGTTACCGACCCCGACGCAGATGATGAACGCTCCGCCGTCTCCGTTTTCGACCGCGCCCGTCTCCACTGTACAGATTCAGAAGGTACGCGTTTTCGCCTCTCTCTTTCAACCGCATGTGTTTGATTGGTTGAATTTTTGGCTCTTCGTTAGTGTGATTTTGCTTTCGTTTGGTGATCTCCGTTGAGTTGAGATTTGGAATTTGGTTGTGGTTGTGGTGTGGAGTGTGAGGTCAGGTGAGTGTTGGAGTGCTGTTGAAGTGTTGCGTTTTGTGGAAATGGAGAGGATTGAGGTTGGATTTGGTGACACTGGTTGTGTCTGTTGGGTTAGATTGAGGTGGGAGGCGTTAGGTGATGTGTTCGTCCTGGATGTGTTTTTTTTAGGATGCACGGTGGAGACCGGGTCATTCCAAAGGATGGGATTCAAATGTGAATGATAAAATTATTTATGATGTGATGTTGATTTTAATGTATTTTAAGAGGTGTGGGGTTTCGGTGTTTTAGAATTTTTAGTGTCTTTAAGATTTAATTGTTTCAGAATTTCATAATTTTAGTGTTTTTACGAAACACTTAAAAATTCAAAACCCTAGAAACCCTAAAAAACTAGAAATCTTATACTTAGAAACCCCTAAACACCATTCAAAATGGTATCAGCTGCTCGGATATGTAAGTTATATACCATGACGGGTATATCTGTTTTTCCCATTATTAATTGAAGAATCTGGAGGACTCATGGTGTATTTGTTTTTCCCATTATTAATTGAAGAATCTGGAGGACTCTGGTGTAATTGTCGTGAAATAATTGATTAATTGATTTCAAATTGGCAAAGTAGAGCATGAAGCATTTATGTCATGAAGCGACACTCTTTTATATGTACTTGTGAAAGTTGTGATGCGATGTTCTTTTTTTTCCATGTTTGGTCAGTTACTGGATGAAAACAAGCAGCTGATCCTGGTGATCTTAGAAAATCAGAACCTGGGGAAACTGGCTGAATGTGCGCAGTAAGTGACTTGGGTTTTAGGTTGATGTATTGTCGCATTGGTGCTGTGCGTTGTCTCTTCATATTCCTTGTCCACTTAGTTCTTGTGTTTTTTGTTTCTCTTTTTATGCTGTTTCCTAATCGAGTCTCAGTCCCGTTAAGCCGTTATGGGTGCTAATTGCTGATGATCATAGTTTACTTTTATTCACTAAGTTCTCATATAATTAGTTGCTTTCTATGTTCTTTGTAACTGGGTCTTCAACACATTTATAAGCTATAAAGTATCGTTATTGAAATGATTTACCAAAATTATGGCCGTCTTAGAAATCACATGCACATTGTGTCGCCCGTGGTTGATAAAAAGAAGATTTTCATCTGGGGATTTGTTTTCGTATCATAGTTAGTTTCATTGACAGGCCGTTCAGCTTTCTGACCTCTGAGAATGACTCAGGTACCAAGCCATGCTTCAGAAGAATTTGATGTATTTAGCTGCAATTGCAGATGCTCAGCCGCAGGTGGTGCTTTCTCAGGTAGCATTCCTCTGCCTCTACAACATTAATCCCTAATTGTTTTCTCCTCCTCATCCTCAGTGATATTGTTCTCTAATACAGACACCCACGCAGCCAGCTCCTCAGCAAGGCCATTTCATGCAGCACCCCCAACCAATGCATCAGGTGACACCAGGTGGCTTACTTGATCCAAGCAGTTTCAGTAACCCACCAGGAAGCAGGCACAATGAGTCCGGGGCCTTCGCCCCTGATGGCCAGGGGAAGAAGCAGTTCACAGGAGACAAACAATCATGATTATGTTTAGATTCCAGGTAGAAAAAAAACCCACGGAACATCTGGTTCACTATGTAGGAGAAGAAGACTAGAGTGTTTCTACCCTTGTAAATCTAGCTTGAGCCAACTCTACGAGAACATATTTACTTTCTCCATCACTTTTAACTATCTGATATGAGGCAGTTTGTTCTCAGCAGATTAAAAGCTTCAATGAAAAATATGAGTTATCGTTACATGACAGTACAAAACATCTACGTGCATTTGAGCACTCTTGAACATACATGCTGCAGAGTGCGGTTATGGCACGGCAGTGGCAGTGGCAGCGGCTGCAGCAACTTTGGCAGCGGCTGCTGTGGCAGCTATCTTTCACTGAGCTCCCTCCCTCACCTGGATGAAGTTGCCTTCTATCACAATCAACTGACAAGTAGAAGAAAAACGTTAGCTTCGGAAAGTTCTGTTAGAAAATTAGGATTCGTTCGTAGGAATATTTTAAGAAGTGATATCAAATAATTGGAGAGAAATAATTAGTACCCAAACAACCAAGGAATACAAAAATTATAAAAAAAAAAGTATTATTAATATCTACCTAAAACTAGAAAAATAATACTGTCGGGTAAATAATATTACTACCAAACATGTGCTCAAATATTAACCAACTTACTTCAGGATGGCCGCAACAAAATCGTCGAGCTTCCCGTATATCTTCTTATAATCGCGCCAGTGTAAAGGTGCGAGCATTTTCACTAGACGATTCGGGAGCTGTTCAAAATGAGGAGTTAGATTAGCATATAACTCCAAGCAGAATAGTGAAGCAGGAATCATGTGCTGGAACTAACTGTTGAGCTGATCTGGATTTTTCCACTGGCTGGCATTGTGCGAGCGATACACGCCAACAATGATCTCTCGTCAACAAGCACGCTGTCTGAAGTTTTCCCCGCTGAAGACAAATTTGTGTGTGTGGCCAAGACAACTGCCAGAGGAGCCACTCCACAAGCATTACTATCAGAGACGACCGCGCCAGAGTTGCTGGCTGAACCTGAATGTCGGATATTAATGCACTGACTCCATTTTTAGTTTTCCCAAGCGGGTTTCTCAATTCTTGTCCGTGATCATTGGAGTCCGACACATTGCCCTCCTACACATTTGAATGTCTAGCGTCAGTAACACTTGAAATAAAAAAAAGCTACTTATATTACTGTAAGACCACGTTTGATAGCAAGTATTAAGAACAAAATTTACATTTTCAAACCCGGATTAATTATTCTATCAAAAGTGAAATTATTTAACTCGACATTAATAATACCATGTCATCATGTAATGGCTACTAAACATGCGCTAAATACATGTCGGACAAACTATGACCGACCTGGATCTTCCCGATCTTCGAGGTGGTTAAGGTTCAAGGTATCCTGAAACTGGGACGAGATATTCTGGATGTCCTGCAGGCTGTGCTGGGATTGAGGCTCGACAAGGCGAGCATTTCCGACTGATATCTGATCCTGAAATGTAAATTTTCGGTCAAAGGTATACGAGAAGCTATAACCTTGAAAAAGAAACATACCTGAGAAGCATTACCGAGTGCCGCGAAATTGGTAGCGTTTTCTTCATTGCTGTTAGAATGTTCAGCGGATTTCCCATTCAAACTTCCACGAGCTTCACGATGCCCTTTATCATGAACAAATTGTGGTGCGTCTTTCGTGATGGGATAAGGCGCAGCTGACTCTTCCTTCAGCAGCCCGCTTCTTTCCCTTGCCTCAACAAGCTCAAGTTGAAGCTGCTGAACGGCACTGAAGTGAAGCCCCTCCATTTCCGTAAACTGCAGTTTAAACAGTAAAGTGAAAAAAAAAAAGTAAAAATAACGAGAGTAAATACAAGTCAGGAAATATTTTTAAAAAAATAAAAATAACAAAAGAGTGAATAAAAGTCAAGAAATATTTAATCAATATGCATGAGGTGCGATTGGCGTGGATGTAAACAGTGTAGGGACTTGGAAAATTACCTGTCATTTTGCACCCCACCGTCTACCGTGATCGAGCAGAAGTTGAAATCAGCAGGCTCTCTTCCTTGCTGCGCGTTGACAACAAGATTCAACACCACTCAGACACTCAAGAATTCCAAAGAAAAAAATTTCTCAAAACCCAATGGTTGTTACTTCATAACTCAAGTCTAAATGTTATACAAACATATCTCACGAACGAAGCCCGAAAAATTTAGTTCAGTTGAGAAAAATGACACAAGATGGCAGTAGGGCACGAAGGAAACAACATTCAAAATTCACAGGATTGCAAAGCAGCAAACAGAAACATCTAAGACGATAAACACAGCGCTATCTTCAACACTTTATTCAAGCATATAGGCTTCATGCAACTCATAATGGAACCTTTCCAGTCAGTCAATCGAACAAGATGAAAGCTACCAACATAGTACCCTACACAAGAGTGTCAAATCACACGAAGATAAAAAATCAAATAAACTAAAAACAAGCTCATACTACTACGTCTGTCATCTTTTACTTGTCACTTAACTAACATCTATTTATCCGTTTTTATTTATCACTTAACAATTTCAATGCACATTTAATACAGCCATATAACATAAAATAAGAAATTGTTTAAGCCATCATCATAATCCATAAAAATTTCATTTTGCAACACAATAATAGAGCACATTTTACATTTGACACCAAATTTTAAAAAATAAATTAAATAAATACCTAATAAATTTGATCAACAGCTAATATTAATCTTGCTCATAAAAACATCAGTTCAGACTACCAATTTCATCAGCACCTGAAAGCACAAAGAAACAAGTAATGTCACCCGATCAGACGCGGGATGGGATGAATGATGCTCCGACACGACCCGCCATTCCTTCCTAGCATTCTGAACAGGCGTGGCAGCACCGCCGCGTCCGGGTCCAGAACCGGCCGACGCATCCATAGCAGCAGCTGCAGCTGCTCCACGCCGGCTCCTCTGGCCTCTCCCACTCACGCGCGAGGCCCAACCTTAGAAAATCCGATCAATCGCCGAATGGCGGGACGGGACGAGCTCGAAAAGGAGAGTCCGGCGCACGGCTGAGTGTTCTGAGGGTTTTGAAGAGGAAGGGATTGATGGAAATGGTGGAGATGCAGTGATGACGACGCAGAGACGCGGAGGAGAGAGAAAGTGTGGGTCTGACGAGGAGAGAGAAAGTTGAGGAGGACGAGGACGGAGGAAGGGCCTGTTTGGTTTTGGATTTTCGATAGCCGAGAACCCTCCCGCCATCCTTAATGGGCCGTTGTTGGGCCGCGAACTTGTCGCGCTGTTGCACGCGATACGGGACCGTATGCACGTGAAACACACGTGATGATGAGATTACGGTTGTGTAATTGTGTTTTGATCCTTGCAAGAGAACAATCACCTTAAAATAATATTTTATTATTACAATGTAATTTAAATCATTACAATCGGTTCATACATATCAATCATATTTACGAACAAATTACATATAGCACCACGCCGAACACCGACCCAACAAACACCTTTCATGATGGAAGAGAAAAGGCTCCGATACAACGGAGAGATAGAAACAATATTATTCAAGCTCTCATTCAGAAAAGAATAAAACACAAATAAAAAAATATACCAAGAGAATTTTAATATAGCTAAATTAAACATAATTGAAATAACATAATAATGTGGGACAGTGGTGAGAGATTATTCATTATTTTTTATTTTTACAAGTTTTACTATAATTTTTTTGCGTTTTTGACAACGTCATTCGGAAGATATCGGGTTCAAGCCAGTTGTGTTTATTGTATCTACTAAAAAAATATATATTATAAACTCATTCTAACATTGAGTAGTTTGATTCATTCGAATACTTGCATTTTTGAATTTTGAAATTGAATTAAATAAAAATAAACATGGCCTTCCAATACTATTCAAAAAATAACAACCCTAAACATTTTACAATTTTGATTTTTTAATTTGGTCTCGACAACAATAATTTCCTTAATTTAATTTGTAATTCTATTGCCATAAATCTAAAAATTATAACCTCATCTCACCATGTCATGTGACTCCACCCTAGCTCATATCCAATTTTCACAAACACAAATGGCGACATAATATAACATATTTAAATTTATCATCATTTTTAACACATTAACATTTTGACATTTTTTTAATTACAATGTGTTATGATAAAAACAATAAATTGTATTTCTACTTTGATGCTAATATTGTTTTATTTTTCTTATATTTAGTGTGAATAATTGCTAATTAAATTTATGTAGATATAAATGATAAGGAGCATTCATTCTGTAAATGGCGAGTTCAAAGCTTGGTTGCAATAGTTTTTTCTATAAAAAATTATTGTTAAATTATTTTCACAGCTGCAATAACAATACATGGAAAAGAGTATATTTTGAGCTGGATATATCGTTGTGTAATAAAAAATATTAAAAAGTAAATTTTTAAAAAGAAAAAAAAGACAAAAAAGAGGATAAAGTAGTAATTACAATTGTGGAGTGAAATTCAAAAATGCAGTAAAACACGGAATCATAATTTATGATAATAAAAATAATGATTAGTCGGAAAAGAAATGAATAAATCAAGTTTGACCGAATAAACTCAGAGGCGTTGACCAAGGTAGTAATAAATTTCACGCTGACACTCTTCCAGGAGCAAACCTCAACTCCTCAACAAATTTTCAATTCAATTCGACTCTCGTCTCCTCCGCAAATCTCTCGCCGACGCCGATCTCGCCGCCCCTCAGATCGACGATCCGCACCGCAACCGAGCCGAGCCTCAACCCCTGCCACGTCGCCCGCAGACCGATGGGGCAGTGTATCAGCAGAACCGCGTCCTCCGTGGACGTCGATCGACGCGGCGGCGGCTTTGGTCAGATGGATGGCGTGGAGAATGGAAACGGAGCGGTGGTGGAGTATCACCATCAGCAGCAGCAGCAGCAGCAGCAGAGTCAGAATCGTCAGGCGTCGTCGGCGAAGAGCACGCCGGCCCGGTCGCATGCCGCGAGCCCGTGCCCTAGCCCGTACCCCGCGGGAATCATGCCTTCGCCGTCCCCGGCCAGGGCCACGCCGAGGCGGTTCTGGCCGTTTCCGCCGCCATCGCCGGCGAAGCCGATCTTGACGATGCTGAGACGGCAAGGGAGGGGGAAGCAGCGGAAGCAAGGGACGATACATGAGGACGGAGGGGAAGAGGCGGTGGCCGGGGGATCCGGGGAGGGAGAGACGACGACGTTGGATAAGACTTTTGACTACGCTAGGAATTTTGGGGCGAGGTTTGAGCTGGGGAAGGAGGTTGGGAGGGGGCATTTTGGGCATACTTGCTGTGCTAAAGGGAAGAGAGGAGAGCTTAAAGGTCAACCTGTTGCTGTTAAAATCATCTCCAAGGATAAGGTGCGTGTTGATGGTATGTAAAGTTGTGTTTGTTGTTTACATCAAGCTGCATTTAACTTCTGGTTGCAATGCCATTTGGTATCTGTGGTCAGTAGTTGTGTGGTGTTTTTTTGGGTTGTGCCACGAACTCAATCTCAGGTTTTGACTTTTGTTTTGTTTGTAATATATTGGACAGTTGGCAGGACAGTGTTTAGATCCCACTCCGAGTGATATGTGTGTTAAATTAGGAATCTTGGTTTAGTTCCTATCCTACTCTAAGGAAACGTCTAACTAATGTGACTTCTTTGTGAAACATTTCATTCTTCGCTTATGTAAGGTGGGATTTGTTGTGGAAGTGTAGTGAAGTTTGCTTGGCAAGTTTCAGTAGGTGTGAGATAAGTTTGCTTGGCATAGTTGGGATGTGTTATGGAACTATCTATTGAGTAGTTTTAATAAGTCAACTGTAACTGGACATCTGTCTTTGTTAGCATCAAGTTGATACATGAAAGAAGATACATGAATTGGCTACTTTGTAACAGCACATTGCCATTTTACAGATGACAACTGCGATAGCCATTGAAGACGTCAGGAGGGAGGTTAAGATATTGAAAGCCTTGGCTGGGCATAACAACTTGATAAGATTTTACGAGTCCTTCGAGGATGCCAATAATGTTTACATAGTTATGGAGTATGTGGTCTCTCTCCCCTTTAGTTTTGTCAATCTTATTCAAAATTTCCATGTCTGGATAATTTTAGCGTTGTTGCCATGCTAACATTGCTTATCGTTTTTATTTAAGGGTGATTGCTTTAATTGGTGTAGCTGATAAGTTTCTATGAATTTTTTTTATATAAACAAGTGAACTTTTTTATTGAATTTGATTTCTGTTCACTTCTTATTGATCAGATTATGTGAAGGTGGTGAACTCTTGGACAGAATCTTATCAAGGTAAAGATTGACGTCTAGTATTTTGAAATCCATTGGGTATGAAATCTTTTAATTGCATATCAATCTCAATGCAGAGGTGGGAGATACAAAGAAGAAGATGCTAAAGCCATAGTTGTTCAAATGTTAAGCGTTGTAGCCTATTGTCACTTTCAAGGCGTAGTGCATCGCGATTTGAAGCCAGAGGTATAAAGTTGATCGTCTATTAAATTATCTTTTTTCTCAAAAGATGGTGAGTCGCATAGTGGATCACAATTCTTATCATTCTAATAAATCTCTGCACTTGCAGAATTTTCTATTCGCCTCAAAAGATGAGGATGCACCAATGAAAGTCATTGATTTTGGCCTCTCTGATTTCATACGGACAGGTATGAACTTGATATAATTGAGCATATTAATGT
>NQLW01000058.1:2590489-2621081 GCA_002312845.1 Kalanchoe fedtschenkoi
ATAAAATAAAATGCACAGATGCACTCTTAAATTGATATTATTATATGATTGATACATTTGAAAATTACGTTGTTTTGTCTTCAGATTAAATGATATCTTTTCGTATATATAAATAACATGAGTCTTTTCATCATAATTCTTACAAAATTTGATAAGATTAATTATATTTAATGAATCAAATCAATTCATCTTAAACTAATCAGTATTTTTTTCATCACACATTTTCGACATTTCAAATAATTGATGATAGTTTAAAATCTCTTTTAGGGTGTGTTTGATTTAGGAAAAATTTGGTGGAAACGAAAATTTGGAGGAAAATGGAAAGGAATTCTTTGTTTGTTTTAGAGAAAGTAAGGGTACGAAAAATTTGATGAAAAATTTTAACAAAACAAATAGTGTTTTACAATTTTTCTATGAATTTTTTACTCCTAACCAAACAAATGAAAATAAGATAATTCCATGAGAATTCATTTTCCACCAAATTTTTATTTCTCTCAAATTTTCCCTAAACCAAACACACGCTCAATGTTTTTTCTTATAAACTAGTTTTTTTCTCACTAATCACTAACATATGTATTTAGATGTGATAATGTGATAAAAATGCCATTTAAAATCTAATGTCGCATTTGAGTGAATGTGAATAAATGTACGTTTGATATCACGTTGATATGGTATTATTAGTATCGTAGTAGTATGTTTGGTTTAAAATAAGAATGAGTATGATAAAATTTATCATTTGCAACGTATATTATATAATATATGATACTAATAATTAGAGTCCTAAAAATTTTCGTTCCAGATCGATTAATCATCGATTAATTTTTAGACGGTGTTGAAACATTCCGCCTAGCCGATTAATTGTTCAAGACCTAATTTTTTATTAAAATAATAGTTTTAGAACATATATATTTATAATTAATTATTAAATTTAGTATTAATATATAAATTCTGATTAACTATCCGATTAATCTCCGTCTAACCGATTAATCGTTGGGTGGTAAGCCTAACAATTTTTAAAACATTGCTAATAATACATTTTTATACTATAGAGTCTACCACTAAATGTGATCGGTATGTATAGGGCCGAAGGAGAAGAGGGATGGTTTGGTGATCGCTACGAAGTTCGCGGCTTATCCATGGCGGCTGACGCCAGGGCAGTTCGTGAAAGCTTGCGAGTATGACGACGAACGTCGACAAAAGTTGAAAACTTGTTTCTGCTTCTCTGTGCTGGCCTGTGTGTGCGTCTCTTATGCCTTTGTCAAATGCAGGCAGTCTCTTGAGAGGATGCAGATCGGGCAGATCGGGATCGGGCAGCTGCATTGGTCGACGGCCAACTACGCGCCGCTGCAGGAGAGGGCTCTTTGGGACGGCTTAGTTGCAATGTATGACAAGGTTTACTGTTACTCATTTCACTTTGTTTTTTTCTTTGTTTTTTTTTTGGTAAAATATAAAAAAAAATGATATGAACTAGCACACCTTTTGAAATCATTTGAAACTTGTTTATAATTAATTAAATTACAATCGAACAACTAGATAAATTTTAGAGTAATTACAGTTGAATACTTAATAAAGTGTCATTTTTATACTAATTCAAACCCACACCTCATTAAAAAAATGTCAAAATTTTGTAATTTTTTTCATTTTATTGTGTTAATTATGTATTAGTGATTGAACTGTATTTTCTCTAATATTTATTGAGTGAGATTGTAATTTAAAATGACTTTTTATTAATAATTTGATAATTACATCCGTGATTTCAGAAAATATAATAATTCATACTCGAATAACCTTTAATGTTGGATCACTGTCTGAAATAGAACCCGTTCAAATGAATCTGGATCACATAGCCAGCAGCTGTATCGGTGTGCTCATTTAACTTGGTTGATGCGTTGTTTATGATTGATCAGTGTGAGTTTGGAATCGAACAAGTTCAGATGAATTTGACGTGATTTTTAGGGTCTGGTTCGGGCGGTTGGAGTGAGTAACTACGGACCGAAGCAGCTTCTGAAGATCCATGATTATCTCAAAGAAAGGGGTGTTCCTTTGTGCTCGGCTCAGGTAAGAATCTGCGCCTTCTTTACAGAGTAAATCATCTCCTTTAGAGTCACGATGCTTGAGATTTGATCCAGGTGCAATACTCACTGGTGAGCATGGGCGAGAACCAGACGGAGATGAAGAGAGTATGCGACTCTCTTGGAATTCAACTGATCTCTTACAGTCCATTGGGACTGGGAATGCTGACCGGAAAATACACAACCTCGAATCTTCCCAGTGGTCCTAGGTACAGGTTTTGTAACCTTCAGAGAGCCTTGTTACTCGCCATCCGGAATAATTTGATGTCTCTTTTTACAGGGCTATATTGTTTGGGCAGATTCTTCCGGGACTTGCACCTCTGTTGAAAGCTCTGGGTAAAATCGCTGAAAGAAGACGCAAAACAATAGCACAGGTTGCGATAAACTGGTGCATCTGTAAGGGGACGATTCCGATTCCAGGCGTGAAGACTGTCAAGCAAGTTGAAGAAAACATGGGCGCATTAGGATGGCGCCTGAGTAAAGATGAGGTACTTGAACTGGAATATGCAGCCATGGAGTCTCCCAAGAAGATGATCCAAAACGTTTTTCAAACAAGGTTGGCACACGCACTGTAGCACCATTGCTCTGCTGCATCACCATAATTAGTTGAGTGTCTCTGTTGAATGCAGGTGAGCTGTGATGAAAGTAAAGACCCAGACAACCAGAGATGGGAAGGTGGAGAATACAAAGATGATGAACTCATCCAATCCGAAGCAAGAACCTTAAGAAGATAACACTTCAGACACCCTGATTCGAGCACCTCACCATCTAACATGGATGATTTTGTTTCCATCTAATGCAGAATTAAGCATGTAATGAGAAATTTAATTCCATTTTCAGACAAAATCTGATAAATCCTCGCCACATGTGTTGAAAATAAATGTTGAAAAAGTCTCCAGAAAACCCTTGTAAGCGACTTGAAGAACTTGGAATAAATGCTGGGGCAGTCTCTCTACTTGATCTTCTTCTTTGGCCTCAACTGCAAGGTACCAAATGACGAAAGTTACAAAATGGACTGAAGCCTTATGCGGCCTGGCTAAGAATATTATATGAACATGATAATGCCATGAAATGATACAATACCTGGTTGCTGTGTCCACACTTCTTCTTCCGGCAGTTGACGGCACGAGGGTGAAGGCGAGCATAGCACCTGTCGAAGACAATCCAAGTTAATCCGATCAGCACCCAACTTGGACTAATGCTTACCAACCCAGCATGAATTTGAATTCAAGTTACACATTGGTTTCAAAGCTGAAAATACAATGAAACAGGCAATAATCTAATGTTACCACAAATAAGATGAATATTCACTACTAACTCATACACGACTTGAAAAGTGTTTCACTCCATCATTTAGAATCTATATGATATCATACCAGATACAGAAACAATTTTAAAAACTAGCAACAAGACTGAATATATAGCCTCCCTTGAAGATAGCAAACACGCAGAAGGATGATGCAATTTTGTAGCCACAAGTGACCATGAATACAGATACAGCGTCATAGACATCGCAAAATTTGACAAGCTTCAAATAACAACTGTAGCTAGGCATAATACATGACTCAGTTAATACAAATAGAACTACTAGGCGACGGATTAATTGTAGACGGTGTTAAAACTACTAATTGTTTCAAACATAGCATTTATAAATATTCTGTATTTTTCTAAGATTAATTATTAAAAATATTATAAATATATATAACTCCACCTAGGAGACATAGCTAGTCGTTACGTACACCGCCTAATACCACCTAACACATTTTACAAAGCTGCTAGTAGCTCATCCTAGACTGAAGCAGTTATAGTTTACATACACCATAACACACCCATAGCTCATTCATCTAAAATGGAACGACAAGTAGCTCATTCATCTAATGAGTAATGAACACCAACTATTGCATACAACATTCCATGCTGATCAAATCACGGAATCAAAGCAAACACTAATCAATGTGATTGGAGATGGTGACATACTTGCGGCAAATCATCTTTTCCTGGTTGTACTTCCTGGCCAAGGCCATCAAGGACGGCTCGATAATCCCACCACGAAGCCTCAACACGAGATGCAAGGTCGACTCTGCATAATTCAACACAGAATTCAAACTCCAAATTCAACAAAAATCAAAATCAAAACCCTAACAATCAGACTACTGTCAGTTGCATCACATCACCTTTCTGGATGTTGTAATCCGCCAAGGTGCGTCCGTCCTCGAGCTGCTTCCCCGCGAAAATCAACCTCTGCTGGTCCGGCGGAATCCCTACGACAATCCGATCCCAAATCCAATCATCAAACACACACAAAAAAAAATCAGAAAATAAAACAAACGATTTTCGAGTTGCGTGAATCGAGCACCTTCCTTGTCCTGGATCTTGGCCTTGACATTGTCGATTGTGTCACTCGACTCGACCTCGAGCGTGATGGTCTTCCCGGTCAACGTCTTCACGAAGATCTGCATTTTCGCTCACTCGCGTCTTGCTCCTTCCGCAGCACTCACTCGGTCTATACCCACCCCAGTACGTAACGACGCAATTTATACCTCCCGATTAGGGTTTCCGCATCACATACGACGTCGTTTGGAAGCACGAATATCCGGATAACATTATCTCGGGACAGGATAGGGTTGTTCTCGGGTAAGCCAATCGCCCGCCTCGTGCGTAACGCCGCGCCACCAACCCAGGGCTGGGCTATTCATCGGTTTTGGACCGAATTGAAATAATCAAAGCGGTTCGATTCAATAAAAAACCGTACTATTTTCTCTCATATAATTCTTAGTTGATGTATATTGAACCGGTAATATATATATATATATAAGAAATGTGAAAAAATATATTTAATTATCGGATATAAGATGAAATTTATATAAATTGAGAAAGAGATCTATTAATACATATCATTTTGCTTTTTTTATTTCATTTAGTATTTTAGAGTATTTAGTCTCTGTTTGGTAGCATGTATTAACAATAGGATATGATAATTAATACCGATGTGGTACGTTTGGTTCATTATTAGGATAAGTATTATTTATCCCTAGTATAGATTTTACTCTTTAAAATCAGGATTAATAATCCCTACAAACTAGGTGGGTTAATTAATCCCGTTACAAATAATACTCCCTAATTCCATACCGGCTACCAAACGTGGCCTTAATGTATAATATTAAACAACGGTACTGCTGGGTGGACAACGGGTAGAGCTCTTCACCCAAGTCCAAATCAAATTACTTTTAATTTAGCGTAAAAATAATATACTTTTTAATATTTACATTGCAATCACACTTAAAAATATTATATTTCTTATTTTGTATACCGATTCACATTAAAAATTTTATTTTTTATTTTTATAACACAAGTTCAGCTTAAAAATATTACATTTTTTTTTCTATAACTAAATTAAGCTAAAATCATATCAATAATATATATCTATTTTTTTAATATCCCAAAGCAAAATTTCTAATTCCATCACTGATATTAAATACCATAAAACCTTAAAACCCTAAAAAATGAAACTTAAAATTGAAAACAACCTCAATCATCCGAAAATCCTAAAACTAAAACTCAGGAAATTTGAAAACTATAAAACTATATAATTCTGACACTCTAAAATACTACAATATTTAAAATTTTAAAACAAAAAAAATTAGCAATGAATTTTTTTATCTAACCTCATACGAAATTTATATAAAATATCACTGATTTCTAATTCCTCATAATTTTTAACCTTCTAATATTAAATAAATAATAAAATGTATATTCCTTTTTTATTTTATATGACAATTTGGTTAGACCACGAATCATTAATCAGACCGACCATATTATTTTACACCGAATAAATTCGGTTCGGTTCGGTTTTCGATTGGACCGAACTATCGACAGCCGACCCAGTTCGTCATCGATCTCCATGTGCCTATTTCATCGACACGACATCAGCATGGCAGCGTCACTCTCACGCTCCCTCTCGCCTGGTTTTCACAGGCTTGGAGAATCGATCAGGCCTACGATCTCAGCGTCACAAATTTCGCTGCGAAACGGGAGAATCGATCGACCGTCGAATCGGAGGAGTGTGAGGATCACGTACAGCAGTAAGTCGGGGTTGGGAACCAGGGCGTCGGCGGCTGAGAAGATGGCGGCGGAGAGGAGCGGGAATCGGCAAGTGGAGGTCTTCGATTCGGAGGAGGAGCTCGCGGTGGAGCTGGCGAAGTACACGGCGGCGCTGTCGGAGAAGTTCGTGACGGAGCGGGGGGCGTTCACCTGCGTGGTGTCGGGCGGGTCGCTGATCAAGTCGTTGAGGTCAAATGGGAAGTGGGGTTTTGTGGGGTTGGGTAGATTCGTCGGATTTGGTCGGAAAGGTGTTGACTTTGGTGACGGTGGTTTTGCAGGAAGCTGACGGAGAAGCCGTATGTGGAGGAGGTGGCCTGGTCGAAGTGGCATGTGTTTTGGGTGGATGAGAGAGTCGTGCCCAAGGATGATCCCGAGAGTAATTACAAGCTTGCTTATGACGGCCTTCTGTCCAAGGTGATGGCTGTAGCTTATGTACAAATATGTTTTTGATGAAATCTGAGATGTGATGTTTGAGTGCTAGTTATTGCTTGAGCTGTGATGTTGGATGGATTTTTTTCTCTTCAAATTTATGTCCTTTTCATCGTTCTAGACCAAATCCGGATGCCGATTTCGGTTTGCTTCCAATATACCCTCTTCGCGGTTAACATTCGTGAAGATGTGTTAAACATGAACTTCGCTGTACTAGGTTGCTTCGTTGCCTTGATTGCTTAATACGTGCCAGTCTTAGATGGCAAAGATATATTTGAACTTTGTTGTTCGATGTATGAGGGAATGTTCACAATTGTGAATCATGAAGATTTCCATTATCTTCGTTGTTGATACCTGCGAAGTTTATGTTTAACAATATTCGCTGTTAATATCAGTGAAGATATGCCATATCTTCGCGATTGTTAACTAAGAAGAGTGTATATTGGATACAAAACGAAATCGGCAACCAGATTTGATAAAGAACGATGAAAATGACAAATTTGAAAAAAAATCTGAGCTGTGTTGTTGGATGACAGTTAAGGTAGTCTGTGTGTTGAGGAGTGTTGAAGACTGAGTTTGCAGGTAGCCGATTTAGTGGTCGAAATATACTAGTGTATAACCGTAAGATTGAGTTAAGGGTGGTCTAGGTCATGTGAGGTTAGTAAAGTTAATGGCGTGTGGATTGAGTTATCAGTTATGTGTGTAATGCGCACACCGGGTTTCGTAGTTCTAGCGATGCTCAGCGGAATCAGCTAGCAGAGATTTTTAGGATGCTAGTGATTCAATATCAAATGTCATGTCAGGACTAATAGGGTGCGGATGGATAGGTAAATTACGTACTAGATTGAAATTGAATCGGCTTACCAATGCTGGGATGGCTAGCAGATATTAATGGATTGTTTTTTCTGATTTACGCCTCCCACTCGCTGTGTCGGTGCTTTTGACTTTTGATTTTTGAGCACTCAATCGGTAGTTCTAAGTGGCCATTGTTCGATATTTGAGTTTTGGTGCCCCACGGGAACTTCTTGAGGGTGCGAATGGTAGTAGAAAGTCAGTGCCTCAAATTGATTGGGAGGATTGTAGTAGAAAGTCAGGTTCTTCTTTGTTTGTGTACTATTGTTTCTGGTTACTAGGATAAGCTAGACGTTATGCACACTGAGAAACATTTGATTTGCATTGGCATTCTTGGCGGCATATGAAGGTTGTTGATGATGAGCTATTTTAGTTTTTATTTGCTTGATTATACCAGATTGGAAATTCCTCTCGTGTAATAATTTCTCGTTGAACTTCTTGTCAGCTTTCTTGTATTTTCTGATGTTTCATATTGAAGCTAATAGGAGAAATTAAGAAGCCGGGAGAGTTAAGATGTTAGAACTTAAATAGGATTCGAAATTCTTTTTTAGTTAGACCTTTTAATAACTTGCCGCAGAATATAATTCTAGCTTATTTAGGACTGGTTGTCTCCTGTAAATACGGTGCTTTAGGCTTTGTTTGGTTTAGGAAAAATTTGGCGGAAAAGGAGAAGCCATCTGTTGTTGGTTTTAGAGAAAATTAGGGGAAGGAAAATTAGATGGAGAATAAAGAGAAAATTTTGATGGAAGCAAAGAGTGTTTTAATCTTTTCCGATGGATTTTCCACTCTGACCAAATGAGAGGAAAATAGGATGGACTCTATCGGGAATTCAATTTTCCTCTCATTTTTCTCTCCTCACCATTTTTCCTAAACCAAACAAAGCGTTAGAGTAATTACAATACATGCTTTAGACAGAGAAATAAAGAGTACAGTGCAAGGAAGTTTGCAAATTGTCTACCATGTAAACCTTGTGTTTTTTATTCTCGCTTTATTTATTTCTCTCACGTGTGTGTTAGTGTGGCTTAACTTTATATCCTTCTTTCAGCTCAAGGCTGTGTTTGGCTTCGGGAAAATTAGATGGAAAGGAAAAATTGAGGGAAAGTTAGGAGAATTTCATGTTTGGAATAGGGAAAACTTGTGAGTGGATGAGAAATTAGAAGGAAAATTAAGGTAAATTAAAATGAGTTTTGAAACTTTCCTTCAAATTTTCCATTCCAAATTAAACAGCAAAATCAAATGGAATTCATGATGAACTCCATTTTCATTCCCATTTTCTTCTTTTTGCTAAACCAAACACAGCCTAAAGGGTCACTTCTTTGTTCGCTAAACGAACATTCATATAAACTTTTTTTCTAAGATCTATATGTGTGTTTGTGGGACATCTCATGTTGATTGCTTGGTTGAGTCATACTCGAGTGTCGTCTTATACTGATCAGCTTCCGAAAATTGCAGGTCCCTATCCCCCCAGGCCAAGTTTACGCAATCAACGACGCACTATCTCCGGAAGGTGCGGCGGAAGACTACGAGACCGGCATCAAGCACCTCGTCTCTAACGGCGTCATACCCCTATCCACCAAAACCGGTTTCCCCAAATTTGATGTGATGCTACTAGGCATGGGGCCAGACGGGCACGTCGCCTCGCTATTTCCAGGACATCCACTTGTCAATGAAAACAAGAAATGGGTCACCTTCATCAAGGACTCGCCGAAACCTCCTCCAAACCGGATCACGTTCACTCTCCCGGTCATCAACTCGTCAGCACACATCGCTCTTGTTGTATGTGGGTCTGGCAAGGCTGGACCGGTCCAGGCAGCGTTGGGAAGCGGGGAGCCCGCCCAAGTGCTGCCTGTTCAGTTGGTGTCACCTGAAGGCGACTTGACATGGTTTTTGGACAAAGGCGCAGCCTCAAAGCTGTAGAAAGGTAGACACTCCTCCACCTTACGTGAGTTTATCTGCCTAGTTACTTTTTTCGGACACAGTTAAAACTCAAAACCTACTACTATTTTGTTATGCTTCGCCACTTTACCGTTTCGAGCACGTATATTTTCATCCAATGTCTAACTCTTTAAATAAGTCTAATTCAGCGTTTCTTTTGGTTTTGCTCGTATCATTTCATGTCATACTCATACATGCTTGTCTTACCTGACATATATTTCCAAGAATTAGTGGATGGATATTTCTATATCTGCTAGTGCGTATGTTCTTGATGATTTTAGTCATGTGGGTCGCAAACAGTCACCGAGTCAGTGTCACAACATTTGCCCCTACCTGACCCGACGAGGGGTTACTTTATCCCACTCAATTTTTAATTTAATCCAGTAATTTTATGTATTTTGTAGCGTAATGTTTACGAAAAAAAAATCAGATTTGACCCCTCTATATTATAATTTTTACATTTACAACCTTAATTCTAGTGTAATTTATATACAATTGTTAACTTAAATATAATCGTATAAGACTAATATTTTTAGACTCTTTAACGTTCAAATATTTTTTCTCGACCCCATAATTTACTGTGCTGGCTCCGCCACTGCTCTGACCTGATCCTTATATTATTATTACTGAGCTCCTTGAGGTGTGCATATAGCATCTCCTTTTTCGCTTTGTTGGTTTTTTCGGTGGAGTATAGTAGGTATGATTTTGGCTTCTCAATCACTAGCTTTTGTTGATTTTTCGCTTATGTTATGACAGATATTATTACGCTTAAGCCACTTTTTTTCTTTTTGTCTGTAGGTGCAATGGAGCCAGCCAGCATAGCTCCTCCTCACCGGATAATGCTGGTAGGGTCTTGGCTCTCCACCATCCTCAACGCTTGTCTCCAATCCTAGTCATCTGGCGAAACTGGGTTATAAAATTTGGAACCGAATCTAGACTAGACGAGAATTTTCAATGCGCCAGATGGAGCATTTTGCGCTTTTTGTTTGGGAATTTTTGAGGGCCTAACTGCAATGAAACCCTTTGGGATTGATTTTCTAGCATCTCCCCCCAACCTCAAATTGCTTGTTGGAGACTTGCAAAATGATGCAACCATTTCACTCCTTTTTAGGTTTGGTGACCCTCCCTTGAACTCTCTAGTGGGGAATAAGCATCTTCTTTCTCTCCTTTTTCAATCATCTTTTCGACACAAAGTTTAAGTACTATTAAAACCCCATAATGAAATAAACTTTATTATTGAACGCTAATCGTGTGATTAATGAAAATAAGTACAACATGGCTTTTGTACTCTTGTCAAATTAAAAATATCAAGTAAAATTGGAGTACAAAAATGTGGATTTTGGAGTGCAAATAAAAGTTGAATGGTCATTTTACATTTGTGAGAAAAAAAAGTGAGAAATGTGTGTTGGTTTATATCAAAGTATGAGCCATTTGCTTGGAGGATATTTCTTGACCTGAATAAAATATGATGCAAGAAGATAAGATGCACATGCACTTTGCCAAATATCCATAAATTAGTGCCCTAAATATCACACTACAATATTCTTGAACTACCATCATCTTTAGACCCTTTCACAAGAAATTCACACGTGGATGAGATTGTGGTGGTTTTTAAGCTATTCCAACATTTGAACCAAAACCAAGCAATCTTAATATAATAATAATAATAATAATAATAATTAAATTCTAGACACACATTTTATGATGGTTGATTGATCAAATGGATGACATAACATCAATTGCCAATACTTTCACCAATATGTAGAATACAGGATCAATCATATTCTCATTTTTTGAGAGATATGTTAGTCTGCTTTTGGTTTAGGAAAATTGTGAGTGAAAATTGATAGAAATTTATGTTTGTTTAAGAAATTTGAAAGAAAAATTAAAAAGAAATCGTGTTTGCTTAAATTAAAAATGAAATGAAATGAGATATATGAGAATTTATTTTTCATTTATTTTCTTTACCCTATATTTTCTGCAAATCAAAAAAGCCTTAAATTCGAGGAATATATTTTAATTTTCGCGACATTCTATAAAAATTAAATTGGCACTGATAACTATGCTTTATTTCATCTAAGTTGATTCAAAAAATGTAAAATATTATTTACTTCCATATTTACACGCCAAATTTGATAGTTTTTATATTTCAACCTTTTGTCCTAAAAAAAATAAAATAAAAAATAAATTAAACTTAATTCCAAGCAACCAATCAATTTGCTACAAGAGAGGTTATTATCTTGATTAACAACTTACAAGTGTGTCAATAAATATAAATATTATTAAAAATATTAACAGGTGTTGCATCGTGATAGATTTTAATTTTTGTAGTCTTTTAGTAAATTTTTGACTGCCTGAGATATAAATCCAAAAAAATTATAGATTGTGAACTCTCCTTCAATTGTTGACAAATCAAAATTTAATATTTTTTTCTCTAAATGCGGAGTTTGTGAATACTATGCTCGTAATGCAACAAAAAAGTCAAAACTTAAATAAACAATAAGTAGAAAAATAAATAACATTAAATTTTGTACTAAACTATTAACACATATAAACATGAATGAAATTTTGTACATTTCACAATTTATGAGATTATTTTCGTACTCATTTATGTCAGCTCCAGTTGAAAACGACACATCTCAATTTATATATTTATTGACCGTAGTGTAACAAACAAACATCCTTATTTAATTACTTTATTCAATTTCATAAATACAGAGATAAATTGAATTTCAAGAAAATAAATTTATCATAATATAGTACTTCCTCTATGCTATTTTTCACTTAATCAATTTTTTTTCCATATTTACTGAGTCACTCAATAATTTTTCAATGCGTATTTAATTTCAATAATTAACTTAAAATATTAAATATTAATCACTTCATTAGGGGAAAAACCCAAAAAGGGCTCTGAACTACCACCGCTTACCCAATTACGGTAAGAACAACCAGGATTTTTAAAAAAGGTGCGATGGAAAAAAACTTAGATTGATTTTCTAAAATCAAATTCACTATTACATTCTAAAACTAATATTATAATAAAACTTAAATTTGTGTGCTAAAATTACGTCGTTTGTTATCAAAAGAAATTATTTTCTTATATGCGCAAAACGATATAATTTATTTTGATAATCAAAAGACATAATTTTAGCACACAAGTTTAAGTCGTATAATAATATTAGTTTAGGAATGTAATGGTAAATTCTATTTTAGAAAATTAGTCCAATTTTTTTTTCATCTCACTTTTTTTGAAAGTCATGGTAGTTCTAACCGCAATTAGATAAGTAGTAGTAGTTGAGACCTCTTTTGGGTTTTATCCCACTTCATTATCATAATCAATAAAAAATTCAATTATCACGATAATAATCTATTAATTTTATTTTTTTATAATTTTTTTTAAAATATTAACCATCTACTTATTAAATTTATGCATCCACTAATTTTTATATCATTTTAATTTACTCACATTAAACTTAAATAAAAATACAAAAAAAAAATGGAGGAGGAAGGGGAAGGCATCATCATCAGAGAGAGAGCAGCAGCAGTTATTAAAGCGAGTTTCAGTTGGTAATGGTGGAAGAAAACCTATGACGCCTGCGCCTTCTTCCTTCCCCATCCCCGTGATTCCACCACCACCGCCATCTTCATCATCATCTTCTCCGTGTTAATGTTCTGCGCCGCCGTCACTCCCGGTGAATCCTCCGCCGCCGCCGCCATCATCGCCGGTGAGTCAGCCATCGGGGCCGAGCAGCGATTGAGCCGCGGATGAAGCTGAGCCCCGGTCTGATTGAAGCGGAAAGGAGGCGGCTTGGTCGGATTTGGAGTGGTGGGTGGTGTGGGCGAGGAGGAGGAGGAGGAGGAGGGATTAGGGTTGGTGGTGGAAAGTGGGAACCCTAGAATTTGGGGCTGGATTTTTGTGAGAGGTGTGTTGGATACTGGTTAGTGTGTTGGATCATAGATGAAAGCCCTGAGGCGGAGTCACACTTCGTCGGACTCGTCTTCGCCTTCTCCTGCTGTTGCCGCTGCTGCTTCAATTCCCAATCACAATCCCAATTCGTCACCGACGAGCTCGTCTTCCCCCTCTTCTTCATCCTCGGCGTCGTCCTCGTCGTGGAATCATTTGAAATCGGTGCTTTATGTCGTCGCTGCGCCGGCCAATTCGTGCTCACCAACGGATCGGTGAGTTTCAACTGGTAGCATTTAGATTTGTCAATCTGTTGCTGTAGAGTGAATTCATCAGCTTGATCGGTAAATTTTGAATCTTTTGGCGATTGGTTCAGATCTGGTGAAGTGGTGATCTGAGCTGTATCTGAAAGTATGTCCATCAATGCTGTTTGAGTTCTTAGCTGGTTCACTTGCTAGGGTGAGCAAATGTTTCATGATTTGGGGCTTTTGATCTTTGTGTGAACTTTTTGGTGTGGTTCTTCGCATGGGTTTGTTATGCTGTTTATTGATTTTCGTAGTAGCGACAGTGGCGTGCTGGAGCTGAGCCCATCTCATTGATTGGAATTGGAGTTCATAGCTATATGCGTGTCCAAAAGCTCAGAAATTGTTTTCTCATTGTGTTACTCTGAGTCTTGGTTTGTAGAAGGTTTGTCTTTATAAGAACTTCTTTGTGGAAGGCTTGTCTCCTTCATTGACTCGTCAATAGGTTAGCTGCATTACGCAGTAAGACATACATTGGTGGTGAGGTTTCAGAAGTTAGATACATCGGCTTATTCTGGTTATAGATAGATTTTGGGAGCCTGTTTGTTTGAACTTTGTATACTGCTTGTAATACTGTGTGACATTTTTCATGTTGGAACTTAAATCATAGGGCTCCAGATACCCGAATCGATTGAGTATGACTTGTGTCTGTTGTGCGCTAGTGTTTTTTGTATATGACTCAGGCTAAATTATTTTGTTCATTTTGTTCAGGTGCACTTTGTAGAATTATTTTTAGTATTTGAAAATGTTTTGAAATTATCCGAGCTTGCGTCTATGCCATTTGTTTAACAAACTGGATATTATATTTGGCAACTGTGAGGGAAGGAAAGAGTTTTGTTTTTGTGTGCTTTATCAAAAGATGATCTTATCATGCTTGTTTTGCGGAATATCAGTACTTATCCATTCTATATGATGATGTGATAGTGACGGTGTCTCAATTGATGCTTTTTTTGAAGATCATATCTCAATCCTGCTCATTTCTTTGACTCGAAGGGTTGATGGTAATTGACTTAGCTAGCTCATTCTTGTTTGGGATTTTTTCTGTTGATTAGAATGATATTGTATTTAAGCTAGTTCTGCAATCCTGGAGAATGCTCAGTCCATCAATGTCCGCGAACCCTTGCTTTTCTTGAATATATTCCCACACAAAATTACCGACTTTGCTGAATCAATCTGCATTCATATTTTCCCATCTCAGAATCCGTCATAAGTCCCCATGGTCCCGAAGGAAAAGGATACACCCCCTCTCGCCTCAGCAGTGGAAAAGTTTCTTCACTCCTGATGGAAAGCTCCAGGATGACGGGGTAAAGATGCTTAGAAAGGTCCGCAGTGGGGTGAGTTAGTTTTCTTTATATCTACATTCCATTACACTGCTCTAATACATCAATGTATCCAGTAGTTTATACATATCCAATGATGACGATGTGTTTGAATGGGTGTAGGGTATTGATCCAAGCATTCGAGCAGAAGTGTGGCCGTTCCTTCTAGGAGTGTAAGTGTTTTCTACTTCTGCGTTGATTAAGATTTCCTTGCATGTTTCTCACTATTAACTAAGGTTGGCTTAATGAGTTGGCTGGATTTATGTCTTTTGAGTTTGAAATGAAGATAGTTTATTTTCTCACGAACAGATATGCATTAGATAGTACTAAAGAAGAGAGAGAGAAGGCTCGAATTCAAAAGAGGTGCGTTGCGCTCAGCTTACAATTTATTACTTGCTTGCGATTTTATTTACTGGATGTTTACTCTTTCTTTTTTGTGTGTGCAGAAAAGAGTATGAAAGACTGCAACGGAAGTGTCAGAAGCTCTACGCCAACAAGAACTCAAGTAATGATGGCACTAGCATGAGCCAGCGGAATAGCGGGCTTCTGTTTCCAGGCGGATCCTACTCTGACTCCGAAGATGCAGTCAGTGCCAGAGTGTCCATAGAAAAAAGTAGCTTGAGTGTCGGCAGCTTGAAAAGTTATTCGTCCAATGTGTGGTTGGAAGTTGTCGGGAGTTCGTCAAGATGCACGCCAGACGGTGACACTACTTTCCAAATTGCGGATTCATCTTTCTCAGAGTCCTCGGACGAGTCTGATATTATCCCCGAGTCTCCTTTTCGAGAAGATTGGGAGGAGAACAAGCTTGACGAGTCTTCCAAGGAGCCTTCTCCTTCATTCAGAGTCGAGCAAAAACCACCCATCAATATAGAAGATTTTACAACCTGGCAGCGAATAATAAGACTGGACGCGGTCCGAGCGAATTCAGAATGCATAGAATATGTCCCTTCAGAAGTGACATTAGTCGAAGCCTTTAGTGCAGCTGAAGCCGTTGGTTTAAAGGATTATGATCATCTAGAATCATGGAGAATCGTCCATGCTGCTCGACTGGTATCCATTCTCGAAGCGTATGCGCTCTATGATCCTGAAATCGGTTACTGCCAGGGAATGGGCGATCTTCTATCTCCGATAGTCACAGTCATCCCAGAGGACCACGATGCATTCTGGTGCTTTGTCGGGTTCATGAGGAAGGCCAGGCATAACTTCCGCCTCGATGAGGTGGGGATCCGACGGCAGTTAAGCACCATATCCAAAATCATCAAGTGCAAGGACTCTCACCTCTACAAACACTTGGCGAAATACCAAGCAGAAGACTGCTTCTTCGTTTACAGGATGGTGCTAGTGCTGTTCAGAAGAGAGTTGAGCTTCGAGCAGACACTTTGCCTGTGGGAAGTGATCTGGGCGGATCAGGCGGCCATCAGGGCCAGGATCGGGAAGTCTGCGTGGAGCAGGATCAGGCAGCGAGCCCCTCCCACTGACGACCTCCTCCTTTACGCAATTGCTGCTTCTGTCCTGCAGAGGCGGAAACTCATCATCGAGAAGTACAGCAGCATGGATGAGATAATCAGGGAGTGTAACAACATGGCTGGACAGCTAGACGTGTGGAAGCTCCTCGACGACGCCCACAACCTCGTCGTCACCCTCCATGACAAGATAAAGCCATCACACCATCATCTAGCGACACACTGAGGTTGCAGCACATCCCTTCCATAGGCCCCCCCGGCCAGTTCTGAATTTTAAGTTAAGAGGCATCTAGTGACCAACATTTACAATGCAGCAAATTTTTTTGTTTAAAGGATTCAACATGCTGGCAGAAACAGTGGCAGCCAGCATCGATCGTTCCAGTTACCACCTCGTCAAAAGTTTCAAGATTTCATCCTTATTAATGTAACATGCTGATCTCAGACTGAAGATCGGGAGAATATTGTAACACAGTGAGTAAAGTTGCTCTGAAATGAAAGTTGCTCTGGAATCATTGTGGGGAAGACGGATCTTGCTGCCTCGTGTAGTGCCTGACAGCCAATGCGAGCGCCAGGATCATGAGTGGCACGAGGAACTGAAGCAACCTGGTCACGAAATCTCCGCCTGAGCTGTTCTGACCGCTCTGCTTCGGCGGTGGAGCAGCGTAGCTCTTTTTCATGGGGAGAGACGACTCGTCAATGTCCCCGATGCGGTACTTGCTCAGCTGCTCCCTCGCCGCCTTGCTGTGGCCCACATCTTCAAAATCCTCCGTCGCATCTTTCCCTGCAAGAAACTGAATGTTAGGGTAGGGAATCCAAAGGCTGGCAGCGAAGGTAAGGTCACTCACCTGTGGATGTCAGCAAGACTTCCCCACCGCCAGGATGGTCATCCATGAACTCTGTCACATCATAAACCTGAAACGCCATATAAACAGATTCAGTCATTCAGAAAGTTTGGATTTCTCTGGTATTTGGTGCGTGCTTTAATAAAAGTACTGCGAATTTTTAACGGATTCGACCTAACATATCCAACATTTTCTGGTATTCGGAACGTTTAATAAAAATGCTTGGAATTTTTAAATGATTTTGCGTGCGTAAGAAAAGCACTAGTGAATTTTCTGGTGTTTAATAAAAAACACTGAGAACTTGTAACCAGTTTGCCCTATCGGCCAAACCTAAGCAACAGGTTTCAACCAGATCATACAAGGCAATGAATCGTCTTGCTTCTAATCATCATGCAAAGAGAATCCTAATCGAATCAAATCAAACCCAGAAAAAAACTGAGACTAAATGGAAAAAATTATTGATATCAGATTCTGGGCAATGTAATCAAATTCATAATGAAAATTAACGACTCACCTTGCCGAACATGACCAGCCAGCAATCCTTCGGCGTGTTGTGACTCGCTACCTCCTCCAGCTTGTACACCTTCGGATCCGTCACCATCCTTGAACAACAATAAATTTGAAAAATAAAATAATTGAAATTGGAAAATCCGAAAGGCTGAAGATGCAATGCAGTGCTCGAATAAAAACCCAGAAACGGGAAATCGGAGAGGAGTCGATCTCTTACGGGCTGACGTAATCGATTCGATGATACCTACGATCGATCGTCGTGCAAACTTTCAGCGATCCTGGAATCCAACACTTGCCTTGTTTCCTCGTACTTATACGAAAAGCGCACGGCTGGCACACGTGCTCGAATCGAATCTGGTAGATTCGTCGGACCATAAAGGGGCCAGGCTTACTTGGGCCGGTACGAGTTGGGCTGCGTTGATGGGCTTGTCACTGGATTCGAGCCCATACGAATCCGTGTCTCAGATTGAATTTACTGTAGAATCCATGCTAGAGGGAATCGATAAGGAGTGTAAATAAAAATGTATAAATCATTCAACCGAATTAAATTGAATCAATAAATTTTGTTTATTTTAAAATATTAGCAGTTCGATTATAGTTTTATTTTCTGAAAATTTGATGATTAATGATTCGGTTCAATTTATTATATTTTTCAAACCGAACGAAACTAAACCGAAGTATTTTACCATATTTTAGATCGTATATAAATGTAATTGAATATGTAATATGAATTAGTATATTGATATTATAATCTATATAAAAGTCTTATATTTAATAAATAAATTAGTAAATATTGTTCATAAAAAATTAATCAAATTGCATTAAACTCTATGGTTTTGGTTTGATTTTTGATGTTACCTGTTCGGTTTTAAAATTTTCAAACAAATTACGAAGGATTTTATTTAAATTTTTATTAAAAATCAAAACGAATTATTATATCCTTAGAATCAATCCATCAGTAGATAACTGAAAACTTAAAATAATGAAAGAAAATTTTCAACCGGATCGATATTTCACGTTAAAAATGAGTCATCTTGTGTGGATGAGTATTGTTAATAACAATATGACACTAGTTAGAGTAGCACTAGCTATAGAAGCAATCTATAAGATTGAAACTCTTTGGACATGTGTCCCGATCCTCTATTATGGAGGAGGAACTATCTTCTATATCTGATATCTCTCAACCGCATCTACTAATTGGGTACCTCAGAAGACGCACTACTCACTCAAATTTCGTCAACTATGAGTTTGATATCCTTCAGAATTTTTGACTCTTACTTTATTTGCAGTCACAACATTCTCATTTCATACGGAACAACCCTTAATGCACAATAAACATAAAATGTAGATAAATACAAATATATTCAAATGCTCAATTAATTCAAACAATTTATTTATATCATATTGAACCAATTTTATGAGATCTCCTCTTAATTGATTGCTACTATATGTGACACATACTTGAGTTCTCAGTCACATCCCCAGCATTAATTTGAGAACTTTCTTTAACTTTATTCATTTTGTGAAGTGATGACTCACATAGTATTTGAATCTAATAAAGTTAATAGACGGGTGTGATTTTTTTTCCATACACTAATATACATATTGATTATAGTCCAAGCTTGATGTGTTCTTAGTCTTTTCATTATTTTCGGTACTATTAATCTTTAATTGTTATATGACTATCACAAATGTACAGAGATTAGTCAAATCAGTGAGATAATTAAAAGAATCGAACATAAATTCAGATAACCATTCGACTTCCACTCGAATAGTATATAAGTCACATAATTAAGAGTCAAATATTGAGCTTGTTATCAAAGTTTATTTGCTAGATTTCTAGGTCACGGCGCCTCCTGTAAAAGTAAAGAGAACCATGTGAATCAAATAAAGTAAGAGGTCTTGACAATCTGACTGACATTATTATATCCCTCTAGTAGATTAGAGACTCTATTGTAATGCAGTCTAAGAGAAATGATTCTCTTCAGGTAACACAATATCTTGTTCGATGCTTCCAGTAAGTCTTATCAGGACAATTTGTATATGTAACAGACGGTAAATTATACGTCTTGTTTTATAGCATAGTTAGATATTGCAGACTCCAAATGATATTGGAATATCTCAAATGAGATATGAAGACTCAGTTTTGTTTTTAAATAGAGACAATGAAGGTTTGTATGAAGTTTTTAGGGCTTTTGAACTCGAAAAATTATGCATTTCAAGTATGTTTGTCTCAATATAATGTCATTGAGAAACTCTCTTATCTAACACGGTGACCAAGTCAACTTAAACTCAAGTATCACGCTTACTTTTTTTTCATATCTTTTATGTCAAATACATTACATAAGAATGATTTAAGCTCTGTTACAGTATGCAGATTGAACCAAACATTAGAATGTTATACACATATAAACATAATGTTATATGTGTATTATCCTTAATATTGTCATACTCCACCGATTTGATGCATAATTTCAAGATCGGACATCTGACCCTGACCTTTACGCGGTCCATACTTGTGAGCGATGGGTCGCGTTCCTCCTCGCCTACAAAGTGTTCAATATCGGAAACCCGAATCAAAATAAAAAATTCTGAATTCAATCTTAAATTTTGATTACATAATTTTGTTCTTCGAACAAAATAAAACATAATCCTTGTGTACCACATACCACAACATGGCCATCATCGGCGTGGAGGGCTTCTCGGCCCTCCCCCGCCACTGCCTGCAGCTCAGCTACAGATTATTCGCCTTCGCCGTGGCCTCCAACTTGGCGCGCAACTTCTCGCCCAAGCGAACGCGAGGTTCGTACGTCTCCCAATTGCCATGGGCCATGGCCATTCCTTTCTTCGTGGGCGCCTACTTTGAGATTGACATGTGGGTCGGGGCCTTGTCGTGTTCGGCATGACAAAACTCGACAGGGCCCAGGCGAAGCTCATAGCACCTGCGGTTGCTTCCGGATTGATATGCGGGCCTGTGGCTTCTTCCGGAGTCCGTTTTCGCTTTGGCCAAAGTTGTTCTGCCAATGTGTATGACATTCTTGGCCACCAAGGGTTCTTCAGCTGGGTATTGACTCAGGAAACTCAATTGAAAATTTCCAAAACTGTATTGAAAATTCGGGAGACTTAAATTGGGCTGTTCATCGGTTTGGTTGTTTCAACTAAACCAAATCAAATTAAAACATAATTATCTTATTCAGTTTTTTATTTTCAAAACCGAAAATAGAATTGATTTACAGTGATTTGGTTGTTGATCGAATTGATATATTTTGATTTAATTCAGTCAAAAACAGAAAAACTAAGAAAATATTTTTTCCATAAAACTCTTAATAACGGATCCATATCCAATGCTGCAAAGTCATTTTACAGCCGCTTAAAATATGAGTGAATTTTTCAAAAAAAAAAGGTGGGTTCATCCAAAATTAAATAGTTGTATATAATCTGTACATTTGTTATTTGAAGAATAATTAATATAATTCAAAATGACGTCGTTTTATGTGGTGATAAAGTGGCTTGGTAGCTTCGGATTTAAATTTGTAATAAATCTATAAAAAATTACTGAAGATAAACATTTTTGTGGCTTGATATACAATTATTTCTCGTTGTTATACTATTATTTAGAAAAAATACATATTAAATTTATTATATGTTAATAATTCTGTTATCGGTTAGATTGAAACATAAATTACTTAAATTGATAACCAAGTCATAATAATTCTAATATTTTGGTTCAATTTGACAGCTGAACCATTAACCATCAAAACTAATTTATTTTGAATTGAATTTGTTCAGATTTCAGTTAGGATCAAACTTGATGTAAATTTATCTGAAACTGAAATTGATTTGGACTGAATTAAAACTTCTTGGGACTAAATTGAAAAGTTCTATAATAAAAACAGAGGACAGAACTTAATTGAACTATTTGGGTGTGACTGGGTGATCCACTGGCATATACTCAGACGAGAACTCTGATCAGAAGTTGCTGGGAAATGTAGACTGAGAAGCTTCCTTCAGCTACTGAGGTCTGTCTGATCAGTATATCGGGCAGCCGTCAGAGCCGCCCATGCCTTTCGCCGTCGGACAAGAGGCCAGCGGGCACCCTTCCGGATCATTTCCCCACCAGGAGATGCTGATCCCGTTCGAGCCTAGCGTGATGAACAGCAATATAGTCATGAAAGCCGTCCCTGCGTCGAGCCCGCCCGACATCACGTAGTTGTACCGCTCCCACAACTGCGGCCGGTACCTGTAGAAAATAAAACCCGAGACGAATCCGACGATGATCCAGCTGGTGAAGTTGACCGAGCTGGCTGGCGGCATCATGGACGTGGCGCCGAGCAGGACCGGCATGTGGACCAGGCTGATCCATTTCTGGCCGGGGAAGGCCTTGCTCGCCAGCCAGACCACCACGGGCATCACCGCCCCACCCGCAAAGAACCAGTTGATCTTTGGGTAGACGCCGAGGTCCCCGAAGATCCGTTGCGGCCCAACCAGGCCCCAGATCACGGACGCGTCGAAGAAGACGCGGTCCATCGGGCACCTCCAGGGGCTGTCCTTCGGAAGCAGGTGGATGTCGCAGAGGTTCGGAATGGAAGCCATCATCCACCACGCTGTCACAAGGTACACTAACACCGAGATAAGGGTGCCTATAATCTGCACCATTTTTCGAACAAGAATCAAAATCAGTACTGAAAGCTTTTTTTTTCTTATGAAATTTCTGCAGCCAAGATCTCACCTGAGCCATAAACATGGATCTCGGAGGAATCTTCATGTAGTGGCCAAGCTTGAAATCGGATAAAAACGTCAGAGCCTGAGTCATGCTGATATAGCCGTAGACCTTGAAGCACATGTTCGCCACCGGCCTTCCAGGGTACATGTACCCGATGATGTACTCCGTGATGATGTTCAGGCCCGGTGCCTGCTCACCGGACACAAGAAAAAAACATGCACATTCAGAAATTTGCATCTCAACTGAACAGAACATTGCTTTTGAATCTAAGTTTTATGACATGGGTACCTGATTTGTGGTGGCGTTGATGATGCCGATGGGGAGAGTGAAGAAAAAGGCGATGGCGCAGGCGAGGAAGACGCCCCAGTAGGGCAGCTGGAGCGAGCGAATGTAGTACTCGCAGGCGAAGATCGAGCCGGAGACGGTGAGGACGAGGATGACGTAGAACCACCACATAGGTACTGGCTTATACTTCTGCATCAGTTTCGTGTGTATGTCGATCTTCCGGCCTTTGAATGCGCCCTTCGTCTGCCTCAAAATGTCCCTGCAAACGAGCGGAAGAGTCTGTTAAAGTAACAAAATCCCAACTCTGAAGCTCTGGATTTAAATCGGATGATATCTTACCTTCCGTGGAAGAGGATGACGTGTACGATAGTGGCGGAGAGCGTGGCGAACCCGAGTCCATAGGTCATGGCGAAGAAGGTGCTCAGGTAGACCATTCCGGACTCGGCGTACTTCACCTTATCGATTTCAAAATCCGCGTTAATAATTCCCAAGGTGTCGTACAAGGTGCCGTTGGCCATGTAGAGGTCGTTCGAGTAGATGGGGAAATTCCTCGCATTGAACAAGTTGGTGTAGTACGTCAAGGGCGTCATCAGGTACATGACCAGAGCGAACCCGACGGCCACGTTGGCAGTGGCGAACCAGGGGCTGGCCAGTGGACTCCCGAGGTAGGACGCGATGACGGACCAGTCCGCGCCGAAGGAGCCTAGCCCGAGGCCGTTCATCCCCGACCCGAGCTGCTGGACGAGGACCGACCCGGGAGCGATCCAGCAGACCCATGAGACCGATGTCAGCATCAGGAAGAGGTAGCCCGGGAATATGTAGTAGGCGAAGCTTGTCAGGAGGACTATGACGAAGAATTGGGTCCTCGTCACGCTCCCTTTCGGCCGCTTCGCTTTATCATGCAGCGCCCTGCACGAAGCTCAATCACATGTATTATCACTTTGAAGCGCTACAAACTCTCTTTTTATCAAAGAATTCTTTCTACCAGGAATCCCGACTCAGGTCAACAATTTACCTGAAGAGTGACACTTGAACAAGGTTTGAAGGCCACCACATCTCACCAGGCTCAACCAGATAATTTCTGAACAGTCCGGCCCAGCCAAATCCCAGCATCTGAATTTCATCAAACAGTTGTCGGGCATCATATCAGCCTCCAAAATCGAACAATCTAAAGATGCGAGATTTATGGACAATTTCGTACCTGAGTGGTCAGCATGAGCAGCAGAGCGGGGATGAAGGTCAGATTCCTCTTGTAAAGCAACTTCACAGCCGTCAGAATATGTGTGGCGTAAACGGAACCGGCGCCGGAGTTGGCGAAGATGGTGATCAGCACGTGCTCCTTGACGTTGAACGGCCCGGGGTTGAGGCTGAACTCCCACCGACTCCCTTCCAGAAACTTCCTCGTGGTGATGGTTCTCGCCATCAGGTGTCCGAGCGGCACCACCGCGATCTGCGCCGATATCGCCGTCACCGAGAGCGGCTGCGTGCGGTACCAGAAGAACTGGTTCACGAACGCGAGCAGCACGCACGACGTCACGCCCAGAACCCACATCCGGAACGTCAGCACCGGCACCGTGGTGTCGTCCGTTTTGGGAACCGTCATGTCGACTTGCTTCACCAGACATTGCTCTTCCTGCTCCGCCACCCGGTGTTCGATCTCCATCAACACCGCGTGCGGCGACGCTGGGTCAGAGGCCGCACCCATTGTGACCAAGCCGCTAAATCTCGAAGCTCTTTGCGTAGGAGATGGTTAGGGCGCGAATGATTCGTGCTTTGGATTGAGAGGAGAATCTGCAACTGAATTGGATTTATACTGAGTTTGCTTTGCAGAGCATTATGAAGATAATGAACGGGAAAGACGACAGTGAATAGAAGAGGGTATAAATGTAATTTAGCGCTTTCCGATTGACTTTGACGAATGGAAATCTGACACGTGGACAGCTTGCGGTTACTGTCGTGGAGCGTGGCCTATGGTTACTCGGAATGTTAATTTGGATTTGTTAATATAATTTGCTTAAGATTTTTCTACTTGTCAAAAGATGCCTTCTAAATTCCAAATCAATTTTGATAATTTTCTTTTGTAATCTGTTTTCGGAATTCTAATCGGAGATATTATCATAAAAAAAAGTATGTTTGTATTAATAAATTATATAATCCTTCCGTGTATATCCGACAAGTTGCATTTTTTATATTTACATAAAAATATAAAATATAGTAAATAATAAATTACGAGTCATTTATTAAATATGGATAACAATGTAATATAATACATTATATCAAAATATTTTAACACGTGATTATATAAATTCTTAAATTAATTGCCAGATCATAAATATAGTAAAAGATTCATTTTTGATGATATTACACGACATTCATCGAATTTGACAGGCTTAAAAATTACAATATTATTACAAATAGTTGCTTTTTCTCTTTATTATTATTCAATTAATAAGAAATAGAATACATCATTAGATTGCTTTTTCACTCGAAATAAATATAGAACTAACAACGGATAAAGATTCGGTACAATAAAGTCAAAATGGTACACTAAAACGGCATAGTTTAGCTTAAAAAAACCGATTCCATTGCCGTGAATTATAATTAAAATAATAATATCATTAAGTTTTATCAGATAAATGTTAAAAATCTATTAGTAATAAAATCAAAACTAGTGTCATCCTCGTAAACTTTATTTTATTTATATTTTATCTTGAAAGTATCAATAATGTTAAAAGTTTCATACAATAACTACCGGGTTTGTCTATTAAAAATCACAAATATAAATATATGTTTTGATAAATGACACACGAATTTTGATATCGATATTCGACTGTACTATGAATTTCAGTCATTGTTCGATTAGTTGAATCTGGCCTTAAAATTAATTGATTATAAAAAATGACACAACTGTGTAATGATAGAATTAAAATTTATTATGAGCGATGTGAAATTATATTTTCATATATGACTCAATTTTCTAATTAATTTATATAAATAAATCAGAAACTAATTTTAATGATATCATCTAATAGGAGTCTACTTGGCTATCACCTTCACCGTTTTGGCAAAATATCACGTCAATCATAGGCCGAATTCAACATCAAAATTGAAAACATGGAACTAAAATTGTCATGACAATTTGAGTCCGAATTTAATGCAATGTTTGACAATTTTGGAATACTCCCTCCGTCCTCTAATATAGATCGTTTAAAGTTAATTTGAGTAGATTAAGGTGAAATAAATGATAACGATTGAAAAAATTTAATGAATGGTTATTTTTTAAAAAAAATCGTGTAAAAATAAAATTGGTATATTATTACTGGTAATGGATATTTTTTTATTGATTATGATAAATAAGTGAGTAATATTTGACGTTTTAAGGTAGTTGTTGATATTAAATACGCATTTAAAATTATTAAGTGACAAATAAAAGTGAATAAAAAAATTAGATTAAGTGCTGAAAAAATACACAACAAGCATGCAAGGTCAAACATATTGTGCCCACATTTGGAGCGGTGGGTTTGAATGGTGGATTGCTTTTGCTTAATTGTATTTTAGATTACCATACACGATTGGATTGCAAAACCAAATACAATCATATTAAAATTATTACATGTATTGAGTCTGTTTTTGAACAATATGTTTGGATATAAAAAAATCTAATATATAAGGAAATTTTCATATAGGATTCTCAACCGAATGATTTTTAGTATCGGTCAACATTATGATTCTCAACCGTATGTTTCTTATTGGGTTGGACTGCAAAATCAAATACAGGGTAGGATTGTGATTACTTTTATGTAATTTTGATATAAAGTTGTCAAATACTACAAAAATACATAATATATAAGGATAGTAATAATATTATTTAGTTTCATTATTCACAATATCATATAGATATTCCAACTCTTATTCGATATAATAATAAGCTCGTGCAGATGTACAATGTTAAAAATAGCTATTACCACAGTTTTGAATCCCGATTTGATATAAAAATATTATTTTGGAATCGAGCTTTTGAATTGAATTTTCCTACAGAATATGAAATTATTCTAAATTATGGTTTTCTAAAAACATGTTAAATCAAAAATGAAAATGAAACAAAAAACAATATATTAAAAAAGCCAAATTGACAAAAAAGTCTGAATCATGTGTGAAAAGTCGGATACGCACAAATCCAAAACGGTCACAAGTTGATGTTGCTAGCTACTAGAAGGTGAAGCGATTTTCTTAATATTCCCATACCATAAATACAAGGTTGTAAAATTATATATAAATTATCAATAATTCTGAAATAGAAATATTTTTAAAATATAGTAGTTTGTGATATTGACATATTAAATAATAAAAAATCAAACGTGTATTGAGTTTTGGGTTAAGGATTGTGATGGACACTAAATGATATGTTGCTCATTTTGATGATCCAGTCTGGACTCTGGACACAGGCTGCAAGCCGGCAGTCCCAAGCAACAACGTAGTAAGGGCATCCACTGACTTTCACTAAAAACTAGATTTAAAAATTAGATTTATGTCATGTACAATTTGTGTCCTGTCACATCAATATTGTCATAAATATATTTTTCATAAATTTTTCACTCACATTTAAACAAATCTTCCGCAATTTTGCGCGTGGGATCACATATCATATTATAATTTTCTATTTTTTCTATTTCGATAGATTATAAATTTCTCAAATTTATTAACTATTTAATTATTTATAATTATTTTTTCATATGTTTATGTAATAAAAATTATATAATTAATTTTTTTATTAAAATATTAATCTTTGATCACGTTTGAAAAGATTAAACATGATTAAAAATAAATATTTATCACGTTTTATCCTTTCAAATGTAATTAAATATTAGCATCTTTAATCACATTTCATTTTTCAAACGTGATAAAAGATTGATCTTTAATTACATTTCATCATTCTAAACGTGATTAAAGATAAATCTTTTATCACGTTTGGAATATTAAAATATGATTATAAATATATTCATGAACCGCTTCGTGCAGATGAAACTGTTTCATGTCATAAGGTCAGAAACCATCAATGTGGATGTCTTAATATATTACTCTTTCTGTCATCTTTTACATATCACTTAACCGAATTTCTTTTGTCAACTGTAAAATAATTTAAATAATTATTTATCTCGTGCATTTATGATAAAATAATTATCTCATTTTGATGTACATTTTAATAGATCAATTATTACGTTACAAAGTTAGACACATGATTTTTATTCTCCCAAATAACACGCTTTTTATATTTATGAGTATTTTGAGGTTGCATGACACGAATATAAACTTATATTTTGATTAAGTTCAATAAATATGCCTGATAAAGTAACGAGGAGTACAGAACTGATCCTCAAAATTGAGTATTCCAAAACGATATAGTTTTAGATGTAATTAAATAATTACATAATCATACATTGACAATAAGAGATAGCGTAAACTACAAAAACATACTCTGGATTATCACTCATTTTCAAATTAAGTACCGAATTTTTTAATTCTTCAATTTCAATAACAAACTTTTTAATTCTCTAAGTTCATTACTATAGACTTAATGAAATGAGAAAATTTATATAAAAAATAGATCATGTGTCCAATATATTTATGTAAATTTCAAAATCATAGTTAAAGAATTGGACTCCCAAACTAATTACTCCCTCTGTCCTCTTTTACATGTCACTTAACCGAATTTTTTTGTCCACTTTTACTTGTCACTTAACAATTTTCGATGCATATTTAATATCAACAACTACCTTAAAACATCAAACATTAATTACTTCTTTATTATAATCAATAAAAAAATCACTCATCACCAGTAATAATCTATCAATTTTACTTTTTGCACAAATTTTTTAAAAAAACACCAACCACCTACTTATTAAATTTGTTCAACCGCTAGCATTAACTTCACCTTAATCTACTCAAATTAACCTTAAACGACATGTATTAGAGGACGGAGAGGGTATCTCATTTCATGCTAATTGGGTAGGGTAGACCCAGACCCAGACCCAGATCCGCCCAGACCCGTTTTTTTTAAGTTTGGGTCTACCCATTTTGGTCTATGGACCGTTAGAATCTACCCATTTGGACTCATTCGGGTCTTGGACCCATTCAGACTCATTAGGTTTTACTCATTTAGATCTTTATAATGGATCTCTTTGAGTTCTTTTTGATAATTAGTTTATTCAAATATGAAATAAAAAAATATTTTTTCAAAAAATAAATTCTATAAAATAATAAATAAATTTTTAAAAATAAAAAATAATTTTCAATATTTTAAAAAAATTATTTTTATAGAAAAAAATTTGTTTAATTATTTAAAAAAATATTAATTTCATTTTAAAATTAACCTATATTTTTCATAATTTATTATTTTCATAAGCTGATATTTATTTATTTTATTTGAAAATATACTTTTACAAAATTTATTTTGGATTTAATGGGTTCAAATAATGAGTCTGAGTATGGATAAAAAATTTACTAAATTATTGAATCTGGATCCAAATAAAGTGGATCTGAGTATGAATCCTTCCAAATGAGTCTGGACTGGATCCATTGACACGCCTATCACTAGGTAATAGAATATAAAATCTCAAAACTGCATCATTTTAGGCTAGCCATAAATGGCATGGCTAGGCAGTATGGGATTTTACTCCTTAACTTAGAATTACATATGATTTCTTATTGATTAAAAATTCACTTTCAAAAATATTTGACAGCATTTTTTTATAAATTCAACTTGAATTCGAGCCACTGAGGTGTGTCGATTTGTTTGGCAAATACTACTGTGCTGCGAAAAATCTCCTTGGTAGTTGAGGAACCAGGAAAAGGAATCATAGGGCATTAATTAGCGAATCTCTGATGGTGGATAGGATCTTCCTATTTCGTTGAGACATGTGAGCTTTTGGAGCCTTTGAAACCGGTTGACATCTGATCGGCAAATGCATGTAACCGCAAAGAAAAGGAAAGGAAACCCACATGTGATCTGCATCAATATGCCCCAAGCCAGACTAAAGTTAATCCTCAGATCCGTGCCGTTGGAGAATAAAGCGAAAGACGATCCGGATCATGCGAAAATCCACGTTCAGAAGGCAATTCTGGCGAGAACAATCGCCGTAAGGCCGTCATGTGCCGGAGATTTCGTGTAAGAAAGACTCACTGGGATCAGTCTCGACGGAAGTATTTCTGTCAACCAGCCTCACAGTTTAAGTATACATGAAGGACTTGTTTCCTGTCTTCGATCGTATGAAACAAACAGAAATAAAAGTGGCACATTAAAACATTTATTTATAGCGACAATTATACTAAGGGACGAAGTCCAATAACAGATTACTAAGCTTGTGCTCGGGGCAAATTCAATAAACATTATCCATGATTCATGCTAATAGTTTAACTCTGACGCGGATTAAATCGGATCATATACTGAACGAATCTCATTTGGTTATTAATCGACTTAACATTCGTCGATTGTGTGTCACTCTATAAATTTATTCTTAACTACCCATGAATTAAAGCACATTATTCATAAGCAGACTCTAATAAGACATTATGATCTCTAATTAAGAATATATTAGTTCGTCACAAAAGCTTAAACAATATAAGTCTATAACCAATTAATAAGCATACACTAACACAAACATCATGACCTGCCTACGGAACAAAAGCATGAAGCAACAACACAGGGATCGAAAGTTCCTCAGACACCAAAAATCCATAAAGATCCATGTATCAAAAGTCAAAACACCATAAAGAAAATCACTTATGAAAGCAAAATCCACTAACCCACAAACTGAAGCTTTAGGTTGTGTTTGGTTTAGGGAAGATTTGAAGGAAA